>WWET01002539.1:67994-97927 GCA_011038615.1 Limnodynastes dumerilii
CTCTGTCACTCACAGCTCCTCCGTCTCTTTCACAGGTCTCTCCTTCTCCTCCGTTCAGCTGCTCTCCTCCGATCAGCTGTTTACAGGCTTCCGTTGCTGCGCTATGGCTCCCCTCGTTCACAGTCACCTCAGCGCTTCACCAACTTCTCCCGACAGTCTCCGAACCTCTCTCCCCTCGGTTCCGTGTCTCAGCAGTAATCCAGATCTCTGGCCACCTCTACTTCTCCGCTTAACTCCCTTTCCTCACAAGCTAACAGCTCCGTTTTACTCCTGTCTTCCCACTTTCTCTGTTTCCACACTCCTTCACTACAACTTTCCTTCAACTCAGCACCTCACCAACTGAACAACTTCAACTTTTCCCGCTCTTTTTCTCCCTAGCCTATTACTGCTCACAGAAAAATCCAGAACCCCCACATGCCAGCTCTGTCCCAGAGACCCAGTCAGCTGACCGTTGCCTGGCATCAGTGTACACAGTCAAACACCAAATGGATTCTCCCCATACTTTGATATGTACCAATATCATAAAGTTTCTTACCAGAACACCTTCTTTTTAAGCACATTTGTGCAGGGGCACCACACATGCTTGGGATAAATATAAGGATATCCTAAATCTTAAACTAAATTAAGGGTAAATAGAGTCTAGGGTCAGTATAGTTTTAAATAAACAACTGGGCAGACTGGATGGGCCATGTAGCTCTTATCTGCCATCATTTTCTATGTTTCTATTATAACTATGCTTTTTAATTGGTTTACAAATTACCCCCAACACAGCTCCTAAAAGTAAGACCATTGTGACCAGGTGCCATTTGATATAGCTTGGAATAATCTT
Organism: Limnodynastes dumerilii; assembly: GCA_011038615.1. Lineage (NCBI taxonomy): Eukaryota > Metazoa > Chordata > Amphibia > Anura > Limnodynastidae > Limnodynastes > Limnodynastes dumerilii. Next base: position 68,824 of record WWET01002539.1, read on the forward strand.
ACCCTTAAGAGGTATTTAAATTACAAAAGGTTTTATTTTCAGCCACCTGCTCATTGTTGGCATTACTTTCAAAACATAAGTGTAATTAAAATGTTTCCAGCATTCATTAACACACATAATTCATTTAAGATATGTATGAGGGTGAAGTAAACTGTGAGGAAAGACATTTACATGAATAAAGAGAAGTGGAAGCAGGATGCAATATTTTTGTGTCATATTTCAAAGAATCCACAAATTTAGGGGTACACTTTTATGGGTGTATCCAAATACATTGAATGAACCTCAATATACACCAGCTTTTTGTGCTAATAAAAAAAAAGCTAGTAAGCAGTCACCGTTTTTTAAGATCAGTAATGTCTTTTTGTGATTTGTATAAAAAAAAGCCAAAATGTCACTTTAAAATTGGGACCCAGATTGTATCTCCTGTTTATTTTATATACTAATATATTTTCTCTTATGATGCCATCAGACTTTTTGTTCCAGTATTTCACTCCATTTTTATTCACAACCCGTTCATCTTACAGCCTATTTCAGCTGATGCCACAGCAGAAATTCAACTTCTGTAGAATAACAAATAGATGCATCTCTAAAACCACTGTTGAAAAATCAAATTTTTTCATAACAAAATATTTCCGGTGATCATTTATTTTGCATCCCTGCCTTGTATTTCCAGGGAAAGAATTGACATGGTATAAAATGTGGAGCTTGCAATGTATGTGAGCCTGTAAATTTTAGCAAGCTCAAGGTTTTCTAATATATATGCCTCTTACCCAACAAATATCAAAGCTAATATTTAAAAGTGTTGTAAATGGGTTTTAAAGAACCTGGGATTGGAGCAGTTAATTCTGTATTAGTGTTTCAGCTTACAAGCTTGCCAAAAAAGACATTCATTTTCTTTTAAACTGTGTCAGCAACTGCTGATGCTACCTCTGAAAGAGGCAGAAATAAGTGGAGTAAATATAATTTAATGCTCTCCTGGGGTTTCATTCCCCTACTGCGTGATCATTATTATAATAGGACCATACTGAGTGATCTGCGCAAGCAATGTTCTGTGCATTCAGTAATACTGCAATGTGTTGACGTTACCTGCCCACTGATGAGGTTCATGATCAGGTTTTTATACATGTCTGGCCCTTCACATATACTCCAAATAATTTTCTCTCATATTGCAAAGGAAGGATAAAAACTTTATGGGCAGAAAAACAACTCTCTTCTTTCATTGTTTAGAAGAACAGAAAAAAAACAACACAAAGTAAAATATTGTGCCGTTGAGTGTATAAACAGCAGCTGCATTTACTGTTTTCAGCCCTTCTGCACATCAAAGCATATGTAATAATGACAGTGGGTTAGATCCAGACCTACGGGCTTGTTATGTTAGATCGCGCAGCGTATTTACGCTTTCGTATATTCCATGCACTCCCCTCGCTCATACGTACTTGGGTCGTTTTACGCTTCCCAAACTCTAACTTAAATTTTCAAAGTGTAAGTACTGACGTACGTAATGGATTTACGTACGTTACGAGCTAACTCAGCACATACTGTCCAACTTACATGGCTCCCTCCGCCTACAAAGCGCAACTACGGGTGTCGTATGGATTTCCCCGCCCCTTAAATACGCTGATGGTACGTACGTTAGGAGTTACATGGTGTAACATCTGCCGCGCGCATGCGCAGTAAATGCAAATCGGCAATTTTACGTTAGTGGCTAGCGTAAAATCACTAGTGTGCGTAGGTCAGGATCTGGGCCGATATTTGAATTTATTGGACCAGATCCAGAGTTCTGATCCTGTTCCAAACGTAGTGGCAGCAGAGATCCAATGCAGCATTTTGTTGTGTGCAGTCTTCTTTACCACTTCCCTTGATCATTCAATAGAAAACCCTTAACTTAGGACTTCCGCAATACCCTCATGTAAAATGGAGAGTCAGTATAGTAAAGGGAGAGATAGAAGGCCTCCATTTTTCTATTTGCATAGCAGCATACCCTCTCCAACTTGGGGCACAAATTGTCTGCATTTCCCCTCATCCCACAATTGGAAAGGCTCCTAATACCGAACTCTGGATCCAGCTCTGTACTGGGAATGTGGCACGTGTGCATTCGCTTTTGACCCCTTAGTAAAAGGCTGGATCCAATTCATAGAAGACAGAAGTGTATTTCTGTTAATATAAAGACATGGGTGGCTGGACAGGTAACCAATATTTTCTGGGGCTTGCGCACACATATGGAGCATGCCCTCTCACACTCCTAACCCAGTCCCAGGTCCACTATTCCCCTGCAGTGACATGCACTCTTTCATTGAATGCCACTGGGGATGTGTATAGCGGGGAGGAGCGAGGACCATATTCCTAGTTAAGAAGGAGCTGAGCTTGCAATTATACGCCCCTCATTAAGAGTGGGGTTGAGAATCGTTCTTAATGAATCCCGTTCCTAAATCCTATGTAGATTGCAGTGTATCCGTTCTTAAAAATATGCACGCAAATAGCAGCAGTTTCTTAACTGTGAACCTGGTCCAAAGGGCCTGATCCAGACCTACGCTCGCATGCGAGCTAACGCTGTTCGTAAGCGTAAAAACGGCAGTAAAAACGCACTGCGCATGGGCATAGTGACAACTTCCTGTCGTACCAAAGACCTTTTCGTAGCGGCGATTCTGGCGGCCGTATTGTTTGCGTTTATTCCGACGATGGGCCTTGTTTATAGTACGAAGTTAGTACAGACGCTGGAGTTAAGGAATGTAGGTGGGGGGAGCCATTTAAATTGTACAGTATGGGCGTGCTAAGCGTCGTTTATACGCATTGAACATACGGACGGCCGCGGGAACGAACACAAAAGTTAGGGTAGGGTTTGCCGAGCGTATGGATGCTAAACTAGGTACGAGCAAGGGGAGTACCTATTGCCGTGCATCGGTGGTACGTCCGGCGATAATACGCTACGCACACCAGTGTAGGTCTGGATCAGGCCCAAAGTGTCTACCACTGCTACTAATTGCAATTGTGATGTGATCCGGAACAATCATTTGTGCTGAAAGCCTCTGAATGTGTAATGCTGCACACATCTTAATGTTATAAGATTGCATCTCTAGAACTTTTTACAAATTGGGGTTTTCTTGAAAAGTTATTTTATTTAAGCAAAAAGAACATAAATAAAATTAATGTTCTCCTGGGGCTTTACTACCCTATTGTGGGATCATTAGTATAACAATGTTTTAAGATTGCACTATAAACAGTGCTTGAACCCCACAGCATGTCAGCATGCAAGCTACTACCATCTTGACAGCAGTTTCCCCCCTAAGGCAGATTGCACTGAAATCTTGAATATAACCCTAATTATCTGTTGTCAGATGCATTATATAATAGTACAGTATGTTCCTTCCAATGTACCACAAAGTTGCCAAGAATTAAAATTAATTTCTAGGGACTCTTTACTGCTGTGCTTATTCATCTAAGCAAAACATATGTACTGCATAGGTATATCTTAGTAAGTACAGTCCAATCATATCTTTACTAAGCCAGTGTTGAATGGAATATTTTGTGCATTATAATGCTATGCTAAAAAAAACTAAATATGAAATAGTCTGCAATGGATCTGATGTAAAAACTATTGTGGACATTTGTGTTACCTTATACACATCCTTATTTTATTGTTATCGCTATCCACCTTGGTTTGTACCCATAAATGTACCATTATTCTTTTTTTTCTTTTCTTTCTTTTTAATATAGCATTGCTCCTCTCCACGACTGCTGCAGATTTGCAAAGGAGAAAAAATAACACACATTTTGTGTCAGATATATGTGTTTAAAACCAGAGCTGAGCCACAAATCAGCTCTGGGCACATGCTGATATATTATAGCTGTTCCATGCAACAAATCACCATCACAAAATGAGTGACAAATGCTGCAAGAGTCCAGAGTTGAGATATAAAACCCAAAATTTTTTATTTAAAATTAAATAAAAGTGTGAAAAATGTAATAATATTTAAAAAAAAATAATATGCTAAAATATTTTTTTCTAACACCAAAAAAAGATTTGAAAATGCAGTCCAGCTAGTTCTTGCAAGACTAGTGCTCGTTAGCACAACATTGGAGTTATAATGGTCAAGGAGGAAGAACCTGCTGGTTCTGAGTGACTACAGAACAGACTCTGCAACCATCCATTCTGTTCCAATGCAGTGCATGTGCAAGACAGCTTGTTCTACACAATCAAAAGTTGTCAGCTCCATCTAGAGGTCAGCCGGTAACCTTGCTATGGGATCAGTTGTGTGTAGGTCCACCCTTGGCTTTGTTGATTTGCGGTTGTCAAAATAGGCAAAACACATTGATTACCTTGCTCAGTCCAGGTAATAGGCGTAAATCTATCCAATGCAAATGCAATTACAATTCATATTTTAAAGTTTAGAAACAGATCTGCTCAGTAAACTACCAACGACTGACTGTGGCACACAATATACACACAAGAAATAAAGACATGGACCACCATATGAATTTTAAAAGGGGGCATAGATTTATTAATTGAGTAAATGGCAGGCTATGAATTTGGACGTAATAGAAAAGGTGGCAATGATAGCAGGTGGGGAGTCAGCATGTGTGAAACCTCAAACAACAGAGGAGAGGAACCCCCTGTCCTAAGCGCTCTGGAGGTAATGGTCAATGTAAGAGTGAAACACCTGTCATAATGGCACACCCTGAGGGGAACCGGGAAGGGCAACCGGGAACCAGCCAGCGGATTTAGTTTCCTGCTTCAGCTCGAAGGGGTGCGTCTTCCCTGTACCATACCTTATGCCCTAACCTAGCACCATATATTGCTTACAAACCCCACCGCTACTGCCAACCTATGCCCCAACAGAAAATAAACACGTTAGTACAGATAAACAACTAAAGGGGGAGGAAGGGAAGAAATTTTCTGAAGGGGTGAAAACCTGGCCTACAAGATCTAATACACTCCACTCAAAACGCACCCCCCAGGACCACCCCCTAACTCTCTGTTAACTCTTAAACAACCTAACCACCCTAAACCCACTACAATATGCTGTATTCACCCTAGCAGCCAGGTGTTTACATTTTTTTCAAGCCAACTTGGGCATTCACTCACTTTATTATAGTAAAGGCTCTGCTGAGATCTGAGTGGATCACTCGAAGACCAAATTTTAAAAAAAACAGTTGTACTTTAAATATTATAGAAATGTAAAAGTGGAATAAGTATTAACAATGTGTAATCCACAACTGCTTAACACTGGCTGATTATTGCAGAGAGGATTCTGGAGGACCGTTTTGCATAACCTCCTGAACTAAAAACAATTTATGGAAGACATAAATGTCTATCATACCAGAGGGTAGGCACCCAGTAAACTCCAATTTTACATTCCAATAATAACCCTCAACAAATTGAGCAGTGTGTTGAAGACATCTCAATGTCTTAATTGCACTGCCCAGTGCATAATAGGAGAGAGGCGTTTATTAGATGTGAGTGTTAAAAAAACATGACAAATAACAACAACTGAGAATCAACTGAATAGTTGACAAAATATCATGACCACAAGTCATTAGAGACTCATGAAAAAATATGACCTATCAGTACCTGAAAGTCTAGCAGTGCTTCGATTTTCTGAAAAAGACAGCAGCTGTAGGATGGATTAAAAAGACCTGCAGCTCATGTGATTAGGGCCTCAAGAGGAAGCAAAGAAAATATGACTCTCAAGGCTATATCCTGCCCTAGAGAATGTGTATTGTTCCCTTGACATTGCTGATGAACTATTGCACTGGCTAGGTATTGCCATCCCAAAAAGATGAATAGAGAAATCAACCAATTTAGAATGAAACAACTGTTTTTATGGTCTTCGGTCTATACATCTATTGATCACTTTCAGAGCTGTGCTTTACTTTTTGCCTCACTTCTTGTCTTTCTTAAATGGTTTGTATCTGGATTGATCCACTTGCAAATTGTCTGGAGTTTATTGGTACCATTATATTTATCTCACCATAACCAGGAATGGGTCATAAAGCAAGGCCAAGTAGATTGGACTTAAAATAAAACAAAAACCAGCAACATTGGCAATGGCAATTACCCATGCTTCAAGTGTATGAAAGATTATATTGCAAAGATAATTATAATACTAAGAGGAAGTCTGAACAGGAGGAAAATTGGAAGGGTGAAAAATAAGCTGACCCATGTTTTTATAAATGTTGAAAATGAGATGTTAAAAGAGGCAATGTATTTATGATAACAATAGATCATCTTATTGATTTTCACTTTTCACTGACACCTCCTCTACTTACCGCGGCATGTGGTGTCCATGTAATTTCCTAGCATGCACTTTTATTGATTATTAATTGTACAAATGTGGACCACAATATATTACTATTGGCAAAATATTGAACCCTCATTTTCATTATGGTAGTCTAAATGAATTAATAAAAAAAATGGCATCAGTAATTTCAGTATGTCAAGTGAAGAAGCAGTATTGGCTATATTAATACATATTGGTACATTGTTGTAAAGTTAGTGTTAGTGGTTGCATGTATTCATTACTTAGGACCCAATCTAGATTTAAATCCTTAATACGTGCATTAGCCGCCCATTGAAATGAGCTAATGTACATCCCAAATTCCACATGCAGGAATGGAAAGCATGTACTCCTGCATGTAACTTGATTTTCTGTAAGTCAGCTGAATTTCCTTATTCTGGATCCGGCCCTTAATGTTTTAATTATTTAATGTTTCTTATTGTTTCACTAATTTCTTTATTATATAGGAATTTATCAAAGACACTTTAATGTGACATAGCTTTCACCTTAACCAATCTCACACAACTTGAAACAGATTTTATACATTCATTTCACTAAAGAGATTGGAAATGGAAGCCCCATCTGAAGGATTATCACTTTTATTATTACTTTGTGGCTTAATGAGGCACATATTTACAAAAAGTCAGGGAGCATTGGGGAAATCTGTGCTGTCAGCTGGGTATATGTGATGTAGTTATTAAAGGGTTTATGAAAACAAATTATCTTGTCTGTCTACAATTGAGAAAAAAATCCTCAAAATGATTCCTCCCTATTACCATTTTACTACCTGTTCTGCCACCTCTAAAAGTTGATATTTTGACGAAGTCTTCAGTAACTCCCTGATTCATGTTAAAATAAAATTGCAAACTAATTTATCAGAGTCACGGTAAACCAATTATCTGCCTTAAATTCAGCATTACAACAACCAAGCTTATCTGACACGTGTATTTAATTTGTACATGTCACGGTTGTTTACCTGACATGAAAGATTAAGCTGACAGGGGAGTTTAATATCACAATGAAACCCACAACCCGTATTGTATAAAATGGATAACAAAATTACATACAGGTATAAATGCTAAATAATTAAAATAATATAATATAATAAATAGAAAACTCCATGCAGTTTTTGTGCATTTACATTACAACTGAAGTGCTCGCACAAATCATTACCATCATTTCAAGTAAGTATAACTGACATTGCATTAAGCTTGGCAGCTTTGTGCCCGTATGCTATATGCCGCATGTGCATCCAGATGTACTATAGCATGCACCTTTGTATTGCACGCAGCCCCAGGGTCTTTTTTTTCCACTGGACACAATGGGCAGGTGCCTATGGCCCCATAAGTCTAGAAGCCCTTGAGCAATGCTGCCCGGCCCCATCAATCAAGTAATTTTCCGACTGTCTATCCTCCATTTACACTGGGGAGCTGGGGTAATCCCCAACTCCCTAGGGGCCACCAGGGAAATCCACAGGTCACTGTGCCACCTCTTATTGAATGGATCAGAGCTTCCACTCAGATCCCCGGCACCATGCACCATGTGTATGCAGTCATATAACAACACAGATCTATAGTGCCAAGCACTTCTGACACACTATGTGCCATCGAGGAAAGAAGAAGACTTTAAAACAGGTAAGAAAGTCAAGAAATAAGTGTGTGCATGGATTGCTGGACACATAAGGAGGGGACAGAAGGTTGACTGGTCATACATAAGGAGGTTGCAGAAGGCTGGCTGAACATACATAAGGATAGGGCAGAAGGCTGATTGGACACACAACAGGAGGGGCAGAAGACTGACTGGATATACGAGAAAGGGAAAGAAGGGCTGGCTGGACACACACACAAAAAGGAGGAGTTTGGATGGTTGTAGAGACACACAAAAAGGGGCTATAGTGTGGAGCAGGGCACCATGTGTTTATTTATCATTTATATGTTGAAATGTTTGTATTTTTCAAAGCTTATAATGTTTCAAAGTTTTGGTTACATTTTTATTTCTGTAAATGGGTTGGTAGGGGCCCCTGTGCATTGCTTTGTTCAGGGCCTACATTGCTGTTAAGACAGCCCTCGTCTGTGCGCCTAGGTTTTGCACTCATATGTACGGTACCCTTGATGAGTGCTGGTATGCATGCACCCCTGGATTAGTCCTAGTATCATTATAGTATGATACTCTATGTAAACTATAGAAAGTCACACAAGCACAGAAAACCACAAATAGTTTATATGACTGTTGTCTGTTGTGATTCCCAGAGTTACAATACTTTAAATCGCCAATGACTGACCAGGCCCCCCCACCAGACGCACACAGAAATAATTGACACACACAACAGTATGGATTTTAAAATTGGGGACATGGTTTATTGATAATGATTCAGACTATTAATTTGAAATGAAGAAGGTAAAGGTGGCATCGATAGCAGGTGGCAGGCCAGCGATGGTAACGGAGGGCAGGGATCCCCCCTGCCCTCAGGTGCCCCGGAGGAAATGGCCTCCGCAACCACACACCCCTGTCATACTGCCCACCCCGGTGTAAACCGAGGTGGCAAACCGGAAACTAACTAGCAAGCATAGTTTCCAAGTTTCCTCAAAGGGGTGTGCCTATCCCGCACCATACCTCAAGCATGAGCTTAGCGCCATGAATTGCTGACCACCAATACCACCAAGCCAGGCCCCAACAGGAACCTGGCCCGCCACCTAAACCCTCTCCAATGTCCCCAGAATTTGTTCAATAAACATCACCATACCATCATCAGAGAGATGCACGCCGTCCGACCTGTAAAAGGATGGAATATCCCTGGATAATTCGGGGTGGTAAATAACCAACCCACCAAAATCTGCCACAAATTTGGATACATTTCTATTAATCTTTTTTTGGGTGTTCTCTAAGGCCCGTAATGAGACAGGGTCATGCCATTTTACTCTAGGTATAATTCTGGACCAAATGATCTTTAAATTAGGGAAATCCGCATGAATGGCAAACAAATCCACCTTAATGGCCCCTCTCAAACGGCAGAATTCCACAAGGCCCAGGTCGTTCCCACCCAGGTGAACTATAAGAAAATCTGGGATAAGGGCTTCAGCTTTAACAAAATCCCAGAGCCAATTAAACAAGAGACCATCTCATGCCCCACAGGCCGAGCCAATCTAAATTCCATCCCGGGACCTGACGGAGTGCACCTCTCTGATTAGTGAAAACCCCAGCCCAAAAGACATAAGAATGCCCCAGAACCAGAGTCCTCCTTCCTGGAAGATACAACCCTGAAAAAGAAATACGTTTGATTACAACACATACATAAAGGACGCAACAACAACCCAGAACTGACTAACAGACAAGAACCTTAAACATGACCAACACAAGTATACACTTATACCCCCAAGACAAGCTAGACAGAATAAAAAAGGGGTGGGAAAGGAGGGTGGGGAGGGGAGTGACCAACCAGAGTGAAAAAACCAACGGGGCGAACACTGCAAAACCCCTTGGTTACCCTAGGTCAGTCAGGCAACCCGTGTAGTGGGGAAAAAAGGAGAAAATTCCCTAGTCCCTCCATAAAGGCAGGGGATGGTAAATTCTGGCTCACCCTGACTGACCGATGATCACTGGCCTAGACAAATTCCAAACATACCAACATACCTTTACCTGATAGGAAAAGTTAAACCAATCAACACTTAAATGGCCTAATATACGCCCTATACGCCTGCGACTTCCACTGCCCAAGGGCCATAATCTGCTCTTATGAGCGACTCTCGAGAGTGGCAGAAGTGGCGGCCCCTATCCGAAAGGAATGCGTACCAAAAACAGACACATCCATGCGCAACGCTTGCAAACACCGTTTAAAAACCATGGTAAACTGATAACGCGTCAGCGGAGAACCATCCTGATGCGCCAACCAGTTAACCCTGTCACCCAACGCGTGCCGCACAAAATGATGCGCCAGCGCAACCAGGCACACGCTGGGGTTAGCGTGCGCTTTGAGGACCACCCATCGTCCACGACCCACCTGATGCATTTTGGATCTCTGAATCCTGCACGATACGGAGTCGTCCGTAAGGACAACATTCCGGGTCAGCAAACCTGCTGCGCGCAACCAGCTCAGGGGCGCCGAACAAAAGCCACCCAAAACAGCCGTAGCTCAAAACTGTTCCTGGTCACTTACACCATGACCCCCATCAACCAACTAAGCATGTCTAAATTGATGGGCCGACGCTTGTCTGCAAGGCGGGGGTGCTTCCTACCCCAGCCCTTAAGAACCCGCGATAACACAAAATCCTTGGACGGGTCATACTCCCCATACCATTTGGAGAAGTATGACACGCCTGCTAACAGCGACCCCATTGACGCCCTGGATCTCCCCTCCTGGTACTCATTCCATAACCAATTAAGCATAGCCGCTTTTACAGGCTTACCTCTACTGCACTTGAAGGCAACCCACTGTTGCCATGCCCGCCTGTAGGCCCGAAGCGTATTGGGAGCCAGGGAGCTGTCAGCCAAGGCTCTCAACCTGGCCGAATGACCTGCCAAAGATGACAGGGGCAAAACAGATTGAACCTCCTTCAGCGTCACACGTCACCACCCACACAAGGCGGAGAGGGCAGTGTGTATCTTGCTGACCTTGTCAGCCAGCAATCTACAATAACCTGACTCCGTGTCTATCTTGATCCTGTGATAAGACAAGCAAGAGATGGGCCCCTCCATCTTGTCATCCGCAACTGGTACCCCGAAATGCCAGAACAACGATCGTGCCGAGAACAAAGCCCTCTGACACACCACCGAGTCGCAAGGACCCACAAAGAGAAAATCGTCCAGGTAGGGTACAATCGCATCATGTTTGCCCCTACCTGTACGCACCAGTGAAGGAACGAACTAAATTTCTCGAAGAAAGCGCAAGAAATCGCACATCCCATCGGCAAGCACTTGTCGACAAAGAAACCTTCCTCTAACCGAAAACCCATGAGCTTGAAAGATTCCGGATGAAGGGGAAGCAGACGAAAAGCCGACTCAATGTCAAGCTCTGCCAGCAACACCCCTCTTCCATTATATACATAGTTGATGAGGTTGAAAAAAGACAACAGTCCATCAAGTTCAACCTATTTTGGATCTCCTGCGATCCCTATCTTTATATTGGAAGTTAATCCATATAAAGCAACCTCAAAACTGTTGCAATCCTAAGATAAATAAATACATACATTTCTACCTTGCTCCACTACTGTCCTTTATTTAAATTAGCGGTCCTGGTAACCCTGAATGTCCTTTTCTGCTAAAAATGTATCTAATCCTTTCTTAAACATATCCAGTGAATCTGCCATCACAACCTTTTCTGGCAGTGAATTCCACATCCTGACTGCCCTTACTGTGAAGAACCCTTCCCTGGCAGTGACTCCACATCCTGACTGCCCTTACTGTGAAGAACCCTTCCCTGGCAGTGACTCCACATCCTGACTGCCCTTACTGTGAAGAACCCTTCCCTGGCATGGTTGTGAAACTTCTTTTACTGTAACATTAGTGGGTGCACCCGTCCCTTACTGTGAAGAACCCTTTCCTTTGCTGGTTGTGAAACTTCTTTTCCTCTAACCTTAGTGGGTGCCCCCTTGTCCTGTGTACAGTCCTTGGGGTAAAAAGTTCCTTTGAAAGTTCTCTGTATTGACCCATGATGTATTTGTATATATTGATCATATCTCCTCTTAGACGCCTCTTTTCTAAAGTAAACATGTCTAAACTGGCTAGCCTTTCCTCATAGCTCAATGACTCCATACCCTTTAACAATTTTGTTGCCCTTCTCTGAACCCTTTCTAGTTCCAATATGTCTTTTTTATGGATTGGTGCCCAGAACTGAACTGCGTATTCTAGATGAGGCCTCACTAATGATTTATATAGTGGCAAAATTACACAGTCTTCCCTTGCATCTATTCCCCTTTTTATGCATGCTAATACTTTATTGGCCCTTGCAGCTGCTGCTTGGCATTGAGCACTATTGCTAAGTCTATTGTCCACAAGCACTCCCAAATCCTTCTCCATTAAAGATTCTCCTAAATTTACCCCATTTATTTTCTAGATTGCATGCTTGTTTTTGATCCCTAAATGCATAATCTTACATTTATCTATGTTAAACCTCATCTTCCATTTGGTCGCCCAATCCTCTAGTTTACTCAAGTCCCTCTGCAAGGATGCTACATCTTGCTCAGATTCTATTACCTTACATAGTTTAGTGTCATCTGCAAAAATGGAAAACTTGCCCTCTAAACCATCACCAAGGTCATTAATAAATATATTAAAAAGGACTGGTCCCAGCACAGAACCTTGAGGTACACCGCTTAAAACTTTTGACCAATTAGAATAATTTCCATTTATCACAACTCTCTGTTCCCTATTCTCCAACCAGTTTTTGATCCAAGTACAAATGTTGCTACCTAGACCCAGTTCCCTTATTTTATCTCTGACTATGGTAATCACAGAGTCAAATGATTAATAAACTACGGAATAGACCCGAGGATCAATTGCGTCGTTTACCGACCTCCCCAGCGGATATGATAAATGCTGGATGAGGCGACATTTTCCGGGAGACTTTTTAGGGACTACCCCAACAGGAGAAATGACCAAATTCTGAATCGGGGGGAGCAAAAGGGGCCGGCTACCCTGCTGAGGACTACTTCCTCCATAACTTTAGCCAAAACCACCTCAGGAAATTGTCTTGCCGACTTAAGGTTCCTGATGCACCCTATATCCACCTGCCCTTTAACGGGAATTTTAAAACTATCCTTAAAACCCTCCATTAATAAAATGGCATCTGCCCTATTAGGATACCTGCGTAACCAAGGCAACATGGGATCAAGCTTGACCAGGTCCTCGATGGGTGGTTGAAGGCTGCGATCGGGCCGCGGGCTGGTTGGAGGCAGTGCAATTTTTTCCTGGGTGAGGGGCTCTGCAACACATGCACAGGTGTCGGAACCTACATCCGACCCCTCTAAGGCATTTACTAAAATTGAAGGCGAAGCACTTCCCCTTGTTCTGCGAACCTTGGGAAGCCCTCCCGGTGGCCGGAACGGACTTCTGAAAGGACATCTTCGCAGCCACCTTGTCCACCGGCTGCGCCACGCGCATCCAGATCTCCATATCGTGAGATCCGAATGCTATACTTTTTGAGGCATGGCGGTCCTGGATGATGTAAAAGTATTTCCAGATGTCAATATATTCCAACGGCTGCCGCTCCAAGTAAAATGCCGCAAATACTGCAAAATCAGCCAACCACCTCTGGAAGTTCTTATAAACGTCCTCATCTATACCACCTTTAGCCTTAGTAGCCGCCAAGCCTTTTTTACCTTCGTGCGTAACGCAAAAAAGGTTAACGTACTGGCCACTCTTTATCCCCTCTTTATCCACCCCTGAGACAGAATTATTGTAAAGGATTAGTGGGGGACCAGTAGGTTTCCTTGGCCTTGACGTACCCTTTCTGTATCCCTTTGACCTACTGCCCTGGCCCTGATTAGCATTCGCCTGGAGGGTCTACTAGAGGAGTCGCATAACTTTCCCTGGCCTCAACTGCGATTCAGAAGACCCAGTGCTAGAGCTGACAGACTCCTGGAAGGAATCAGCCGACAACGGCGACTCACCCGACCTGCTTCCGCTGCCGGAGCGATCCCGCTCCGCCTGATCTTCGACCTGCTGGGATGTGCTAGGTTGCTCGCCATCCTTTTCCGTTCCTGATGCCTGCTGTGGTAAAGCGATATCTGGAAAGACAGCAACATTAGACTCCACCATACCCAAACGTGGTGCGCTCACCCTGTCATTCCTACGCCGCCTCCGAGAACTTCGCGAAAAGTGCTCCTGCTGCGAGGGAAACATGGGGAAGGGCATATTCAAGAAAGGGGGGGCAAATTGAGAAAATCCCACCCCTTGCATAGGAGGAGCGCTCTGAGGCCATACTGGCTGTAATAAATTATGTGGGCAAGGCCACTGATACGCAGGGGCGAATCTACAAGTCCTACGGTAACCCCTAGAACGGCCAGCCTAGAGGACCCTAACTCAGCAATAACCTGTGAAGGGGAGGGGGATGGGGGAATCATGGAGCCCCCCAGTGCATAGACATCAGCGGGGACTGCAGCAGGAGAGCTAAGATGGCGGCCCTGCCGACGCCCGCCCCCCGGCCAGCGCTAGTAATGGAGGAGATTCTTGATTGCCTCCCAGCAGCTCTGCCACGCTGCCGGAGGCGCCCACGGCCACCGCTACCCTGTTCAGACCTCTCACCTTCCACAGGCTGAGAGGTCTGCCTAGAGGCTGCAGCCGCACCGCTGCTGGAACCAACGCTGACTGGGAGATCCCTGAAACGGCTGGGCGCCACTCTCTTCCTTGCTGGCCTAGACATGCTGCCAGGTAAGGAAAATGTGCGGGGGAAACAATTTATGAATACAATGAACGGAGAAAATGGGAACAGGGAAGGGAAGGGAGGGAGAATAAGAATAAGGGGGGGGGGAGAGAGGGGATAAGGACAGAAACATCAAATAAATCACACAAAACTCAAATAAACACAAAATACAGACAGAAAATACAGACAGACCAAAAACACAAAATACAGCTACCATTCAAAGCAAATGTTAATAATTAACAATAAGCTTAAACTGCCACTGGCAGATACTCATCCACACTCCTTGAAGAAAGATCCAGAAGCTGAAAAGAAACGCCCCCCAACCACTATATATCCTAACAAAGCCCTCCCCTAAACCCTAATCTAATTGGCTGCTCCTCAGCCCAGTTAACCCACGGATGCCCATGGTGAGGAGCCTGGCAGCCAGGCGTTTATAGTCCCTCATTCCTAACTGGGATTAACTCCACTTACTTGCAATGATCGTTTCAAACAAAGTTTATGTTTTAATGTATCTTGTGGAGGAAATTGCAACTGCTGTGGTTGTCACATTTAGGCCATAAAAGTAAATTGCAAATTGATCTTATTTTGGAATTAAACTCAAGGTTGGGTTTGGAACAAGACACTGTTTAACCCACAGTCCAATGCAGGGGCTGTGGAGCACCTCCTGGTAAGCAACAAACAATAGGTAATCTTAACAATATCGTTAAAGAAGAGTGGAGAAAAGAAGTTTAATAATGGATGGCTCTTTTGTGGTGTTTGGCAGGAATGGCATTACTGCAAGGTAATTTCAGGTGAATTTAGTCATTTAATTGATCAAATGCACCAATGGGGTATACTTGAACTGGGGCTAAGATGTATGGGACTTGGGGCAAGAGCATTCTTGCAGACTGTATATGTATATATGTATACATTTAAACACCTAACACCACACTATATGAACAGATAGGGAAAAGAATAGAGTAGATGCTGAGGGTTAATGTAAATCATCAATATTGTAACACCAGTATTTTACAAGTTAATAGAAATTTTTTTATAAAACTGTTAAAAAACAATACACACAATAAGCAAAAAGTCACAAAGATAAAACAATTTCTAAACCTTACAGCAAGTAAAGTATATACTAAGTTACTTATTCAATGGAAGAGAGAATGAAACTTAAGCAATACACATCAAACAATGATATAGCAAATAATCACTTCAGCAACAATTATTTAAAAGTCCCGTTCTCTGCACCCAAGCCTCAAGCAATGCTTGGAAATCAAACTTAACGGAGAGTGAATAAGGAATTCCTAATGTACATTAGTAGCTATGACCAAGCAGTTCACCAGCACTACTTGTTTTCAAAGAAATGGTGGGAATTCTCATAGGACAGGATCTGATGCCATTGCACTCTGAGCTCCAACAAACCTGGATGGTTCCGAGCAGAGGCAGAGCAGGGCACTATAGAACTAAAATCAGTGGTCGAAGTGGAAATTTAGAAGTGGCAGTATGAACATTTAGAAGTGGCGGTATGAAAATATAGAAATAATAGAAGTGAATGGAGATTTATAGCTTTTCAGTTAAACCAGGGGAGAAGTGACGGTATGGCATACCCCCGTATACACCCTCACTTCGAGCCCTGACTAAAATTGTTTGCTGGAGATGTCCTTTGAGTCATCTGAACTTATTGTAATTTTCATGAGACCAACTTAAGTTGAAGTATTATCTTTCAGGAACAGGTTGCTAAGTGTATGTCCAATGCAGTTCTAATTTCCTGTTCTTTAGATGACAGTAGTTGATTCAAATAAGCTCTTTGCAGTTTATGCTTTCATAACACGTAATTACGTTCTCAGAACTGTCACTCACTTGAGCTTCCCTGTTTTGCCCAGTATTTATTGTGCTGGGAGATTTTAGGAGGTCAGTCATTTCTGATATTTCTGATATTCAATTCACCAATTTGGCACAAACAATCGTTCCATGATCAAGTAATTTAAATCACATCTTCCCATTCTGGTGTTTAATCTAAACAACTGAACCTCTGAACAAAGTCTACATAGTTTTTGTTTTACGCTAGCCGCTGACATAAAATCACCTATTTGTATTTACTGCGCATGTGCATCTTACGCCACAAAACTCTGAACGTACGTACCATCAGCGTAACTACAAAGGAAGGGGCGGGTTCATCCATACGACACCCGTAGTTATGTTTGGTAGACGGAGGGAGGCATTTAAATTGTACAGTATGGGCCGGGTTAGGCAGTTACGTATGTGAATCCATTACGTACGTCAGAACTTACGCTTTGAAAAGTTAAGGTAGGATTTGGGTAGCGTAAAATGGCCAAAGTATGTACCAGCAAGGGGAGTGCATAGAAAATATGCTAGCATAAATATGCTACACGATGTAACGTAACAAGCACTTAGGTCTGGATCTACCCCAATGTGAACACTTAGGACTGGATCCAGAGTTAGGTACGTTAGGCCCTCCAGATGTTATGCTAGTGTTTTGCTAGTAACTTAGTTCCAGACGATGACATTTCAGAAGAAATGGGCTGTGCTTCCCCTCCACTCGCTAAAGTGGGCGAGGGGAAGCATGGTAATTGTACAGTGTGGGAGGGTTATCCCACACTCATGCGGATCAACGTTCGTATTGACCGCTGATCCGCTCACTTTAGTTAAGGAGGCTACCATAAAGCCCGCACGAGAGAAGGGAGTGACAGGAGTTCACTCCCCTCTCTCTGTCGGATGGACAGACTCCCGCATGTATGGAAAGCATGCAGGAGTCTGGATCCTGTCCTTAGTGTTTGTTTTTCCTCTGTATATATTCTGTGACTTGCTTAAACTATGAGTCTATGCTTATACACAGTAGTCAGCAGAAAGGTGCTGCAGCTGCTACAAAGAGTCTATGAATCTCAAGCTGCTTCAGGTGCTAGCACATGCCTCTGGAAGTGGAGAGCCCTTATACAACTAAGGACACCATAAAAGTGGGTATTAGGCACATTCAGATGGTAAAAGGCTGCAGCAGCTTTGTGTTACCAGCAGGAGACATCAATAATAAGTAGTCTATTAAAACCAGCATAATTTAAGAAAGCAGGATGACATCTTAATCCCATCCTGTCTATTTAAACATTTAACACTCTACCCTTTCTATTATTGAAATGTTAGCTGAAACATTTCTTGTGCTTTGTGTCATGTAAAGCTTTATGCTTTATACCAGTTATTGTAGCCATACACAAATTTTGTCAGCCTTAAATAGATGTAATTAAACAAATTTTATAGATACATATTATATGTAATTAATTAAACTATTTATTAATGTTATATAGAGATGGGCGGTTCGAATTTTGGGTTTCCGTGTCGAACCGAGGCAGGACTCGGATTATCCCACCAAATTCAGATATCAAATCGAGGCAAAACACTATTTTCCCAGAAATGCTGCATCTCGCAGATTTGGATTCTGCAGCCTGAAATCTCTTGTTATTTGTCAACTCTTTTATGGCTGGAGAGTTCAGGAGTGCTGTTTGTCAAGGTTTATAAAGCACTCCCTCATGATTCTGTAGCTATTTTAAATAGGAGATTGGTGGTGAAGCAACGTTGTGTGCTATACCTCTGCAGACTATATATAGGGCCTGATTCTGACTTAAGAAGGCTTTAGGTTCATAATTCTATGCACCCAAGTAGCATGCCGACTCCACTGACATGCCCTTGGTATTACGCTTTTTAGCTGACTTATGAGTGCCATAGGGCTACCTTAACTTAAGGTTCAAAGTTGTGTGCGTAAGTGGTAAAATTAGGAATGTAGGACCTTATTCACAATTAAGAAGCTGCCGCTTCTTAATTGTGGTCCTTTAGGAAATGACTGCTACGCATGCATAGTAGGTAATTTACACAATCTACGTACCATTTAACAAACTGAAATATGGTGCTATTAAAACCAACTAATGGAATGGAAGATGGAAGCTGGTGGAATTAGTATGAGCTCCAGATGGTACTCCAATGGGATTTAAAAAAAAAAACAGTGCCAGAGAAACGCGTCAGTGTGAGAGACACATGCAGCCTGAATATCTGTACCAAGAAACTGAGCATTATATATTCCTATTCACCAGATCGATACCTTTGCCTTACCACCATACTTCAAGTGCCGTTATACATACCTTCACCTAATTCCACCAGCTTCCATCTTCACCTGTCCACCTATCATGTGGTGGATTAAGCACGGGCTTGTAAGGTTGTGATCGAGACTGCACTTTCCGAGTATAAGGAATGAGGTACTTCTATATATAAAATTGCTGCACCACTGCACAGATCCGATTCATAATAAACCTATTCACCATCGCATAGACTATGTTCTGCGACTATAAAGGCATTAGCATATGATTCATACCATCTATTAATCTAGAAGCACTTCTCATTTCAGAAGCTTACCACCGCTACCATACACATGCACCTTCAGAGATTTAACTATTTATCATTGCATACTCCATCCATGTTTATTTCAACTATCTTACAGGGGCCCCTGTTCATTACATGGTGTTCTCGCTGCATTGTTCTCTTCCTATTTGGATTTTTATATATCTAACAGTTATTTATTATTTATTTTATCCATGTTTCTATTGTTCAATTGATGATCATATATCATTGTGTTATTAATAAAGCTTATGGTTCTTATTAGCGCTTCAACTTTCTATTTTTATATTTTCATAGTGTATGGGGAAATAGCGCTCCCCCAGTGAGCAGCATTGAGGACCAAGAGATTTATTTTATTTGATACTTGACAAATATTTTGCGTTGTTTGGTGCACTTTAATTTATTAATGTATTCCTATTAGATGCCAGCTAGCGCCGAACATCGTGAGGTTTACTTCCCTTTTCTTTAAAAACTATAAAAATCAAATCCAACAATATACAAAGAAAAAAAATAATTATCTACCTTCAAAAATCAAGCATCAGGCCATGACAAAGTATTCCAGTTAGAGTTGCAGTCTAATAGAAGTTACACCAATAAATCAAGGTGATGCAATAATTGTGCAACATAATGTCCTTTGACAATGTCCATTTGGAGTCACTTTGTCCTAGCAAATTTGCTGCTGGACTACCCCCCCATCTCTAATGAAGATGTTGATGATGCAGGTGTTGGTGGTGGAGACTGGATTTATTGGGATCTAACCCTGTAGCTGGCAGCTGATGCTGTACTGCTTGCTATAACAGACTAATTGCAGATGACATAACAGGGAGGAAGGAGGTGCTTTAGAGATGTTTTATGTCCTTACCTCTACTAATTTTGGCACTAAAATGGCACAGATGCATTGACAACTGTTGTCAGGATTTGGGTAAAAATATTTCCACACAGTGGAGGTGAATTTTTTGTTTCTTTGCCCAGGCATACGCTGATCACTGACACAAATTATTTCTACCAAAGTATCTTTTACAAAAATAACATCATCCTCTGCTATCCACTTATTGGGCAACACAGGGCTTAAAGTGAGAGGGTATACGGGGGAATGTAATACTGTCATTTCTCCCACTGATTTCATTAAAAAGCAATAAATCCCCATTCACTTATATTATTTAAACATTTCTAAATGTCCATACTGCCACTTCCATATTTCCACTTCGACTACTGGGCTAGCACCATCATCGTCATCATCATTAGTGTCAGATACACAATGTGCCCCCTCAATCTTTTGCTGATTTTCTATTACCACAATAGCATCCTCAATTTCAATGTCAATGCTAACAGCGTTATAAATTTTTACTAAACGGCCATCCTCACATTGGAAGAAGGATCAGAAATGGCAGAAAAAGGCTTCTCTAAGATTGCAGCGTCATTTGAATCACAAGTGTCTAACTCACAAACAGCTTTTATTTACACCTCCTCATTAATTTGTGGAATTTTAGAAGCCACAATTTATTCTTTGCCCTTACTTTTCTTTTTGGTACGGAATTTCCATATTTACAGGTGACTAATACATGGCTTTGTTTGGAAATGGCTTTTGCAGTGAGGCTTCTAGTGCACGTGACAACAATAGCAGGACCAGCAACACAAATAAAAGCCATAGTCTGAGCCTTTTCTTTCCAATTTGAGTAGTCTATGGTATGTTGGCACTGTGACATTTGTCCGCACTCACTTTTCCACTCACTTTTGACTTTGAGAGTGCTGTCTCTTATGCTTTCTTATTGCACATTTAATATTTTTAGTAGTAAAGGTTGAAGAACTACTAGGAGGACTGCCAGTTTCAGCACTAGTACTGGGATGCACCTGCTGTGTAGACTGGTACATTATGTAATAGGATTAAACAAAATAAATAAACCAGGAGGTTTGGCAATTTAATAATTGACCATTTTTAACACTTCAGCTTTTTTTATAAAGTGCAGATAAAAAGCAGTTACACTGGTGTGTAGTAGCAACTGTACTCTATACAGATTAAGATTAAACATGATATAGTGTGACTAATAGTGTGACTAATAGAAACTGAAAGGATCACTCACAAGATTTAAAAAAAATACCAAGCTTGGCTTTGTTTCTACACCTGTGGCAAAGTTTTAGCAAACTGACTCAAAACTGTACCAAAAATAGCGATAGAATGGATATATTGATTATAGTGTGCCTAATAGAGATGGAAGGATCGCACACAAGTTTTTAGCAACCTGAAAGTTGTGAGGTGGTACAATTTGACTGGGAATGACTGGAAATGCATGTTATTCATGCTAATATTGCTGTAGGAACAAAATTACATTAATTTTACGTGCTTTTTTTTTTATAAATACAGATCCAAAACCAAAACACAGAGGTCTGTGCTCTTCTCTAATGTTAATGCAAATGTTTAGAATACATACAAAGGGCCAGATTCACAACGCCATAATTTTTTACATAAAAGCCTACTTTTACGATTCTAGCTACTGCGCATGCGTAGTAACTATTTTACGCTATCTACATAGTGTTTTGTTGCATAGATTGCATACATGCGGTCCTTAAAGAGTGCATGTACACAATCTACCTAATGAATCGCTATGTAGATAGTGTAAAATAGGTACTACATATGTGTAGTAGATAGAATCGTAAAATTAGGCATTTATGTTAAAAATTACTGGGTTGTGAATCCGGCCAAAAGTGATTTTTAGAGATAATGGCAAAGAAACTGAAGAGAATCTATTTGTATGTGGACCTTATCCTTAAGCAGCAACCTCAGAAAATCTAATAAACTCAGTTAATAGACCTCAGGCATTGTTAAAGCACACACAACACATTCCTGCATAGCTAAATTGACATCCTTTGCGATTCCAATACACAGGACGGCTGCTCAGCTGCTTGTTCAGCTACAGAGAATGTTCCCACTGATGTGGCTTTGAGACAAACAAACTGAATTTTTCAGTACCAAAGAGTGTCAGATTAGAAAACATAACCTTCTCCCTATATCTAATATGACACAAAAGTATGGGGTCTATATGTATACTGAAGGGCTCTAGATATGTATACAGAACTTTAAAAGAAACAAAGGAAAGAAAGTGCCCCAGCAACAATGGGCCTGATCCAGAACAATGGCGTTGTTACGGCGGGCGTATGCGTAAGATTGGCTTTTTGCCCAATCTGCGCATGGGCCCAGCAGATGTTTTGGAGCGTAGTTAGGGATTTTACTAAATCTGAATCGGGATTCCCTAACTGTAGCGTATTTACAGTGGAAGGGGCATGCCGATATTGTGAACACCATAAATACGCTATAGTTAGGGAATGTAGGTGAGGGGAGGCATGCTAATTAGACAGTAAGGGCATGGTTCACCAGTTACGGCCAGTACGTTGTTACGTCCTGCCGTTGTTACGCTGCCAAAAGTTAAGGTAGGATACAGCTGGCATAAGGCAGTGTAATTACGGCAGGACGGGGGGAGTGTCAGGGGGAGTGCATAGTAGGTACGCACAGCGCTTGGCCGTAGTTCTGGATCAGGCCCAATGTCATCAACCAGTAACTATGCCATTCTTTCTGTAAAATAAAATGTAGAAATGTTCATTAAACATATTTGCAAATATATAATAAGCCACCAGTCCCTGTCAAGGCTTTTCTGCGATGGTGGTCCTAACTCTAACAATGATAGTTCCTATATACTGGTCCTATATATTTGTTTTTAAATTGAGAGCTAACACACCTCAGAATGCACCCCTTAAAGCCTTCAAAATAGCTGCTGTGGAACAACACCCCCTCTGACTGCTGATCCCAGGCATGTTTCCAAACAGAATACACAAAATTGTGGTTGCTCAGATAAATTTATAGGTTAATACAAATAGGTGCATGAAAGGCAGGGGTAATCTGCTTTAACTGAAACAAAGGAAAGAAAATTCCCCAGCAACACTGACATCAACCAGTAACAAAACAGTAACTGAAGTAAGTTAGTGGAAGCAAGGAAAAGGCAAATCCAGTGAATAAGAAAATGGAAAAAACTTCTTGTGGACCCTTGTATAAATTATTGATCATTTGATGGCTGTGTAAATGCAATATGATTTTCTATTATGTTAGAAGAGAATAGATTATCAACCTGGAAATTCAAGGCCAGTTGGGCACTGTGGTGGTTGATGAAATCCAACAGCTGCAAGACCTATTTTAGCACATTTACTAATTATTTAGTACCACCAAGTCCCCTCGTCGCATCACCCTGAAGCACCTGCACAGATTCCACTACTATTAATGAGAGTTGGTGCAGTTGCAAAGGCCACATGATGGTGAGTCTTTTATTCCCACAGAAAGGGCACTGTATAGGATAGTAGGCAAATATCAGATACCACTGCCACCAATGGGAGCCGGTGAGTCCTTTATCCCCACTATCTTACTTGGTAAGATAGTAAGCATATACCAGATTCCACTACCCACAATGGGCCTGATCAAGACCTACGCCGATGCACTGTGCTTACTAAAGCGGATCAAGAGGGGCCAGTACGTGGACCTTTTTTGTGTCACATACGAAGGCAAGAAGGGGCTGGCGGCTGCGAAGGCCAAAGGAGGCATTGGGGAGGATAATTACAAGACCTTCCTTAGGTGGGTGGCCGGGTTTTCGCCGTCGCTAGTACGGCGGCCGTAGCTCTAATGCGCATGCGCCGGGCAGATGTTGTTATGGCGTCCATAGTAGCGGCGTTGGGACGCTGTAGGGGACGTCCTCCAGCGTCCCAACGCTCACGTTACTCCTGGAGGGCGGGGGGAGGTAAGTAAATCAGGCTAAGGGGGCGGGCTAGGCGACCATACGCTCCTGTGTGAGCGTATGGCCCCTTCCTTACGCTGGGCGAAGCTAGGGTAGCCTTCACCCGGCGTAAGGAAGGGGCCATACGACCGCACAGGGGGAGTGCCAGGGGGGAGTCAGCGATGTAACGCTGAGCGTTAGCACGCTCAGCGCTACATCGTTGTTCTGGATCAGGCCCAATGGGAGGTTATGCAGTATCCCAGGCCACACACTGGTAGGTAGGTAGGCTGCAAATAGGCAGTGGCATCACTACGGTTTGTATAACTGGGTACGAAAAATCATGGTGTCACCCCCCATGGACCTGCTTCCACATAACAATCTGTTTGCATTTACCTATAAATTGATTGAGCAACTTCCATTTTGTGTTTGGACATAACAACCTAGTAATGTTTTTGGAACTGTCACTTATAAATGATAATTCCAATTATTCAATGTAATGGTAGTTAACATAGTTTTGAAACTGAAAAATACTCCCCCAACCATCATTGCAGCCGCCATCATTTCAGCCCCCTTGTATGTCCCAGCCATCATTGTAGCCCCCACTTGTATGTTCCAGATATCATAGTAACTTCCTTTGTATGTCCCAGTCATCACTGCAGTCCCCACTTGTATGTTGCAGCCATCATTTTAGCACCCCTTGTATGTCTCAGCCATCACTGTAGCCCCCTCCTTTATGTCCCAGCTATCACTAAAGCCCCCCCTTGTATGTTTCAGCTATTATTGTAGTCCAAACTTGTATGCCCCAGTTATCATTGTAGCCTCCACTTGTATGCCCTAGCCATCACTGTAACCCCCACTTGTATGCCCTAGCCATCACTGTAACCCCCACTTGTATGCCCTAGCCATTGTAGCACCCATTTGAATGCCCAACAATTATTATAGCCCCCAATAATATGCCTCAACAATAATATAGCTCCCATTTGTAAGCCCCAGTCATATTTCCAACCCCCAATTTAATGCCCCAGCCATTATTTCAGCCCCCACTTGTATGCCCCAGCTATTAATATAGCCCTCACTTGTATGCCCCAGCCTTAACGGTGACCCTCATTTGTATGCCCTATCCATCATTGTAGCCCCCACTTGCAGCACCTTTATATGTTTTCTTACCTGTCACTTACCTTTAACCACTGACCAGTCACAGGATTTCTTCTTGCTCTTTTTTCCTCTGTGGCTCTCTGTTCACTGAACAATGCTGGCATGACCTTGGGGTCATTCTAGCTTCACTCATGTGTGAAAGAGCTGCTGCGGGAAAAGGCATTCACTGACAATGCCTTGCTGGCTGTTGTTAATGCACTGAGCCAGCCAGACGCTGTCTCTCCTCTGCCAACGGGGGTAACAAAGTGGTGGCTCCATCACTCCCTTTCAAGACTAACACCCAATGCGGTCCATAACCCCTGCATCCCCTCTGTGATGCCACATCAACTAGGCACACAAATTGGTGTTCCTATTTGGCCATTTCCCTCTACCACAAGCCATCTATTCAACTATGTAATAAGCTTTTCTTCCTTTAACCAAGGTTTCACATCACCACCTCTACTCTAAACATATTGTTCATGATGATACAGTAACTCTTCATATTGTTGTTGTTCAGCAAGTTGGAAAAAGCACATATTGAAAAATGGTACAGGATGGCTTTGTCCATTCATTTTAATGAACAGCAACTTCTATACATTTTGGGGATTTCGTGTCCTATGTTCAACGCTCACAAGGTTCTCATCTGCTCTAAACACTCTAAGAACAGGTTGAAGGGTGGGTATCTTAAGTACTGGATTGCTAATTTGTACAAGGGTAAATTTCCTTTTTTTTCCTTCCAGTATTAAAAGGAACTATTGGAGGTGTTAAATTGGGCATTATCATTCATCTAATCCTCTATCATTCTATTGATAGTGACAGTGATTGATAGTGACAGTGCAGCTGCTTCTTAAGTACGGTCTTTTTCATAATGACATATTACGCATGCATAGTAGGTCATTTACGCAATGTACCTACCACTTAGATATATATATTGACTCAGTTTAAAGAGTTTAGTTTAGTTTAGGCAGAAGGAGGTATGCTAATGCCGCCTCTGGGTGGTTTCAGTAAGGAGTGGGAGGGATTTAGATTAGCCGGGGCGGATAGGGTGAGGCTTTCTCCGTGCGTATTTTCCTTCTTAAGAAGGAAAATACGCATGGTTACTTAAGGAAGTCCTATGGTACTCTTAAATGCCAAAAGGTTTCTAAAAACAGGGGCGGGTCGAGGGGCAGTATGGGTGAGTTAGCTGTGGATCTGTCCGCACCTAACTCAGTCTTAATTGTGAATACGGTTCAGTGTCTCAGTGAGTCATTATGGTGGTGTCACTACATGTGGGTTTTTTACGTCAAATCATATTTCCTGGCAGAATCATTTCCTGTAGAAGCTGAAGCTGGAGAATTGTCATGTGCAACTTGTCAACTTAAGTAGCTCTTTGTATCTCTTAAGATCTTTTTCATTTGGAAAAAAAAGACATGACAAAGGAGTTAAACCAATGGGGCTGGATCCAGACGTTAAATGCTTGAACTTAGTTACTCCTGGGATAAACCATGTTGATTTCAGGGGGAGTCAATTTAATTGGATGCTTTGCATGCAGGGATATATCTTTGAATTGCTTACTGCACAAAGATACTGACCAGCTTTACTATCACACTGTTATTTAGACTTGGGATAGAAAACATCACCTCTCAACTCTAATGCTGTTGCAACAGATGAAATATGACTCCCCTGCAATCTACATGGTTTAGCCCGGGAGTAACTAAGTTCAAGCACTTAACTAGGTCTGGATCCAGCTCATGGTTGCTGAAATGTAGTAATCCAGTCCCAAGGTGTTGCTAACCCTTGTGTCTTAACAAAAAAGGATCTTGATCCACAAATCCATATATACTTAGCATATTTTACTTTTATCTGCTGCTTCAACATCTACAGCTTCTTCTCCATTAGTTTAATTAAGGGGGATGACCTAACTTATGCTGGCAATATCTGAACTCACTTCATGGGTCACAATTTCAAAGGGTTTCAGCATCTTGCATAAAACCTCCAGCATGTTGCAATGAGGTAACATCCCCTTCTCCCTATCTCATGGCTTGACATATATGTCTTGATGGCTTGTTCCTTCAGTCACTGAAGAATATAAAGGGTGGAATTCCAGCTGGTTATTCCATTTTGCTTCAGTTGGTGGCATGGTAAATAAAACATTTCCTGCAGTTGCTGCAAAGCTCTACATAGTGTTACTGAATGCCAAAATGCTAAACTTCCACCATCAGAAACCATATAAGCAGTTTCAGTGGGGTAAATCAATTTCTCTTGACATCATGGAATTTCTCCAAAATATTAACATCAGTTTGCGTCTTACTGAAACCACTGACAAAATTGCTATTCTGAAAAAATATAATTGCCATGTAATTTGTTAGCATGGACACATGACCTTAACTAATCTTCTAAAACTGACAGAATTAATGGCGGATATTGAATGCAAATCTACTGCCAGCATGGCTGCATGACTTTAGTGATGCACTTTGCAACAGGGTGGCAGCTATCATACTTGGCATGTATGTCCTAGAAAACGGGATGCAAGACTACCTCTGATCCCTAATGAGAAGGACGATGAATGCATTGCTGGTGGATATTGCATGTGCTGGGATCTAGCCATGGTGGTCTTAGCTGATACTGAACTGCTTGTTATAACATATGATTTTGAATAAAGAATTTGCATGAGCTCACTGCAAGTGATGTAACAGATAATGTCCTTGCTTCTACTTACTTTGGCACTACACAGGGCACAGATGCTTTGACAACCGTTGTCTGGGTTTGGATAAAAGTATTTCCATACAGAGGAGTTTGATTTCTTGGTTTTTAGCCCAGACATGACAATGCGCTTTTCACTGGCACAAATTGTTGCAACTGGTTTATGACTGTCTTCAACAGAAACAACACCACCCTACACATTTTTATCAACTTGTAGTTGTACGACACCACCACCATCATCATTAGTGTCAAATCCACAATGATCTCCCTCATCCTGTTTCACATTTACAATGGCATCTTCTATTTCTATGTCTACACTGCCACCATCATTACTTTTACATTTAGTCATACTTACATATGAAGAGGGTTTTAAAATGAAGAAAATAGTCTTAACTAGGAATACAGGACTGTATTCACAGATCAGAATGAGTTAGGTGCGACAGTATCCACACCTAACTCATCCGATCTGCCCCCCCCAATCCTGCCCCCTTTTTTAGGATACTTATGGCATCTAAGAGTGCCATAGAGCTTCCTTAACTAACAGTTCGTATTTTGCTTCTTAAGAAGGAAAATACAAAAGGTGATCCCTTCCACATGTCCTCCCTGATTAATTTAAATCCCAACTCCACCCACTGTTCTTAAAACAGTACAGAGGCTACCGTGGCATGCCTCTTCCTTCTTAAATTTCTAAGTGCGGTCTTTAAAGACTGCACTTACTCAATCTACAGACTTAAATACAGGGGCATAGGAATGAAAATTTTCATGGGGGGCAAAAGGCCAAGGACTACTGATCCTGACCCCTGCACGCCTTATGTGCGAGCGTGGGTCTGTAGTTACGCAGCCATAGCGGGAAATGCAAGCCCCCTGCACTCCCTGATGTTGATAGGAAATCTGGACACTTACCTGTCCAGATAGTTACCTTAACTTTTAAGACTAGGTCTGTGGCCATACGGCCTATTCATAACGGAGCTTTCCCCGCCCCCTCATTAAATGGCCATCATAAATGAAGGGTCAGCCCCTTCTGCATACTTACTGACGTACATAACTTAGTTGCATACGTCAGTAGGTTGCAAACAGAACATCGGGTGCATACATGCGCAGAAGTTCTGAGACAGGGGACTTACGCAAATTACTTGCATAAGTCCCCTATCGTACCTAGGTCAGAGTCTAGCACCATGGCTCTACAATTCTTAAGGCAACCGTTATTTACCCGATGATCTGGCAACAATGAGACTGCTGCTAACGTTTTAAACCGTCCACAAGCCACAATTATTTGCTTTCTCTGTTGCATTGTCCTTAAACGTATAAAAACAGGCAATGCGAAGTATCGCTTCCCGACCCCTGTGTCTGCTCTTTCTTACTGCAAATTGTGATAGCAAAAGGAGCGGGGAAAGTAAGAAAAAAGCGTTTGCAATAAGAAAGTGTACTGAACAAACATGAAGACAACTTTATTTTTGGTAAACAGAAGTGACAACAGTTGATGAGTTCAAATAAAGCTATTATCGCTTCATCCCCATTTT
>WWET01002539.1:154471-178582 GCA_011038615.1 Limnodynastes dumerilii
ATATATAAAAATATATATGTATTTTTTATTATTATTATTATTATTATGTCCATTGAGCTCTATCCGCATTTTGAAACTGATTCTTTTTCCTGATACTTCAAAATACAATAATATTTTGCTTTTCAAGTAAAAAGTAAATTTATAGATTTGAAGCTATGATTTGTATTAATAACTGTATGACTTGCATGCCCTAGATTCAGGAAATAACATTATCATTTGAAATATAGATTGGAGAAATGCGCTTGAATGTAGCTATAACTCATAAGTTCTATAGATAATTTATATAGTTTATGGAATCTACATTTAGGTTTTAACTATAGCACACAAAAGTTTAACCAGTGAACAATAACAACTTTTGCAGGAGTGGGGGTTTGAATCCTGAGAATTTAGTAAGAAATTAGGAGGGATCTGTTTGAAGCCACCACTGTAAGTATCAATAATGAGGCTGATAAATAATATGTTTACAAGTGCCATATTACCTGGAAACCAAGCAGAAGGTGCACACTGCATTTAAACAGTGGAAGAAAGGAGGATGCATTTAAGAGAAGCTACTATTATTATATATTTTTCCACTGAGATCCTATTGTGTATACTGGATAATTACAGTTTTATATGCTGAAAATGTTGAAACACTGTCCACACCAAAATGGTGACAGTGTTAAGGTAGATATATTTATTCTGAAATATGTACACAGTGGTAATGAACACATTCACACTGTCAACATTACATTCAAGGGGTCCAGAACAAAATAGTTAATGTTAAAACACACACAAAAAACGTTTTCCTAATTACTTAATTATTTACTGTATTGCACAGCTTTGCCATTGAAACCTTTACCAAAAACAGGGAAATTCTGCCATACATGGCGGGTAATTACATGCATGATGGGCCCTCCTACTGTGGTAAGTTGAATAGAGATTTAGAAATCATTAATCACTTTGTTTACTTGCCAATTATCAGCTGCTACTGACTTCCTGCAGATATCAGACAATGGAGTTAATTTCACACATTCATTGTCCTATAAAAAGAGTATATGACTTATCCTGTGAATTAAATGGGTAATGTCAGATGCCATTCATTCATTATTATTATTCATACTTTTGTCTGATATGCACCTGTATAAGAACTGTACTTATAAAAACTATTTCTGTTTGATCATTTTGAATCTATTTGATACTGGTAATGATAATTATATAAACAAATTAATGTGAGTTGAGCTTAAACTTTAATAAACACTACAGAACCAAAACAATCATAACAATTTTGGTTGTAGGTTGCGTGGCTGCTTAATCTGGTCCTGGATTTGCCTTCTAAAGTTTCTTTATTAAAATGCTGGAAAACAGTATAAATTTTACTGTTTTCCAGCATTTTAAAAGGCTCTGTTAATGTGCCCAATCCAATAATATTGCTACTAGCGACTGTGGACTCTGTTAAAAGAATTAAATTTACTGCTTTCTAAAAATGTACTGTGCAACATCATGATGTCATGACATCACGCTAGTGCCATGCCCCGCGCTACATTAAAACCAGCCTTAGCCCTGCGTTTATTAGAGAAGAGAGCAGAGCTGAGTGAGATGGAACACTAGCAGCTGGAAGAAGACAGACATGCACTTATTTTTCTCTTAATAATACCAGCGCTGAGCAGCCATATGATATACTTGGCAATAGGGATATTAAATTGGCAATGGGGATTATGGGGATATTAAATTTACAATGGGGATTATGGGGCTATTAATTTGGCAATGAGGATTATATGGATTTTAATTTGGCAATGGGAATTATATAGATTTTGACTTGGTTGTTTGCACTTTATGATATTAGGCATTTAAATAAATAATTTTGTTTTACATTTGCATTGTGGTTTTTTTTTCAAAAATTAGTGTCAGTGTTGAATATAAGTTGAAAAAATTACAAATGTAAAGGGGATGAATAAGCTAAGCACCAAAAATATCATGCAATGGACTCTATGGGGAGGTGGGATCCAAACCGGCATGCCTAGGGCCCCATGATCCAGATCTGCTTCGGAGCATAGCAGAGACAAGCTCCACCCCTGTCTGAAACACAGGGAGATGTCCTGTTAATGGGTTATAAGATGGAGCTCCTACAAAGTGCTAACTTTGAAAATAGCTCTTTGTCTGGAAGATATTTACTATGGATTACTATGTAAAATCTTAAACAGTATTTAATTACTTTTAGACTGACCAAGTTATCCTGTAGTTCTTAACCTCTGTTACACATTAATTACCCAGGCTCAGCTGTGTGCTGTATATGACAGCTGGCAATGGTGACTGGCCTTTTATATAATATATAACTATTTAGAACCTTCTTGGCATTTGTTTACATAGGCGTAGATGACAGATAAATGGCAGAAATGGCACCATCTGGTATTGCATTATTGGTTTAAATTAGCCTTTGTCCAATAATAGGGTGTTGTTGGGAAATTGAGATGAAGGAGTAGTGTTTATTTTAAAATATGGTTGCTTAAACAATGTTTTATACTGTTTTATTATTATTCTGTTTGTTACTATGTAGGTCAACAATAAAAAGAAAGCACTGAGATCTAATTTGATAAGGATAAGATAATGATACAGATTCAAAGGTTTAAAAATAATCAGAAGTATGAACATGGGCTAAACAGACAATAATTTTATGTTATTTACTAACAGTTACAAATTAGCTGCTGAATTGGTTTATAATAAGTGAAATTTATCAACTTAAATATAAATGTAATATTGTAGATTATACATTAGTGGTGAATTCATTATGGGGAACCTTCAGCATCAAAAATGTATATATCCTTTTTTATTTTCAGCTGGCAGCTGCAAGCTTACCATTCGCCAATTTTTTTTCTCTTCCTTTACATATCAGCAATGGGTTTAAACTAAAGAAAAAACTTTTACACCAAGTATGTAATCATTACTTTTAATTAATTCTATTGAATTCACAGCACTGAGGTCATAAGTTCAATTCCCGGACAAGGCCTTATTTGTGTTGAGTTTGTATGTTCTCCCCGTGTCTACGTGGGTTTCCTTCGGTTTTCTCCCACATACCAAATACATGCTGGTAGGTTATTTGGCTGCTGATTAAATTAACCCTAGTGTGTGTTTATGTATGAGTTAGGGATCTTAGTATGTAGCTCTAATAGGGGCAGGGACTGAATGCCAACTGTTCTCTGTAAAGCGCTGTGGACAATTTGTGGCGATATAAAAATAAGCTGGATCCAGATTTCCATGCAGGTAATGGGAGGCCAAGGCCAGAATGGGACAAAAAGATATTTAAAGAACACAGGCCCACCTGCTGATAGACAATAAGCAATGAGCGATATAGCTTTGTCCTTTGCTGAAAAGTAGAAATGAGCGCTAACCTTCGGTGGTTCTGGTTCTAAATCTTCATCGTGTTTTGGTTTTGTTTCTGGTTTTGGTTTTAGATCTGTATTGTTTTCAAAAAAATTTGAAAACCACTAAAATCATGTAATTTTTATGTATTTTTGCTCTTACAAAATTATTAACATGAATAACATTCATTTCGAGCCATTCCCAGTCAAATTGGACCACCTCACAGCTTACAAGATTGAAGTTGGTTGATACATGCTACCATATATCGTATATATCTAGTATCCCACTCTAACACCTTGTCAAATGTATTTTCACGTATTGCTATTGTTATATGACATATGAATGGACAATGGACCGTATTCACAGATTCGTTTTCACAAGCGTACTTTTAGGCACGTTTTAACTGCGCATGCAGTAACTTTATTTACGTAAGTAATGTAGAATATACACACGTAAGTACTTTAGGCACGGACATGTGAATCACACTTGGGGACATACGTACGGATGGGCGGCATATAAATACGTACTTGAAAATTTACATGAAAGTGGGTGGGGGAGGCATTTAAATGAACGCCTGAGGGCGCAGCTGTAAAAAATTGCACGCACAGAAGACATATATGCTTGTAAGTACACACGTAAAGAACAGAGTGGTCTATGGAGGTGTAAGTCTACGATTGCATGGCCGGGAGAGGGGAGTGTCGTGTGTGTTGGTGGGTGTTAAAAACGGATCTCTGAATACGACTCAATGTCTATGGTCTCTTCCACAGCAAGCATATATAAAATTGATGGAAACACTGTTAAAGGAACAAATTGCACAGTATATTAAATCCAGTAACTTACAGGATCCCAAGCAGCATGGATTCACTGGGGGAAGATCGTGTCAAACAAATCTTATTCAATTTTTTGACTGGGTCAGTAAAGTATTAGATAAAGGGGGAGCTGTAGACATAGCTTATCTAGATTTTAGCAAGGCTTTTGACACTGTGCCACATCGAAGACTGTTAAATAAGCTGGAAACTTTAGGATTGGACTTAAAGATAGTTGCATTGATAAGATCTTGGTTACAGGATAGACAACAAAGGGTTGCAGTAAATGGAATCCCTTCTGGGGATGGTAAGGTAACCAGTGGAGTACCCCAGGGTTCTGTATTTGGATCAGTGCTATTTAATATCTTTATAGGTGATATTGCCTGTGGTATCGAGGGGAAAATATGCCTTTTTGCAGATGACACAAAGTTATGTAACAGGGTAGACACGCCAGGAGGGGTACACAAAATGAGGGATGATCTAGGTAAACATGAGGAATGGTCAAGAGTGTGGCAATTGCAGTTTAATGTATAAAACACAGAAGTCCTTATGTATAGTTCAAGTGCCAATATAGATCATATGTGAATGGTTAGACAGGTTCAAAATGAATAAGTCCCAGAATAAATGAATATATGTCACGTTCACAATTTCAGATATCACTATTCAATTATATTGGAAAAATGACAAGCTCACAGTTCGTTGTGTCTTGCGAGAATGATCGTCAGGTACAATGGTCCTTTAAACAGCAACAGAAGTTCTCCGTATTGTGAAAGGATAGCAGACAAGCTGTACTGCAGGCGTCTGT
Organism: Limnodynastes dumerilii; assembly: GCA_011038615.1. Lineage (NCBI taxonomy): Eukaryota > Metazoa > Chordata > Amphibia > Anura > Limnodynastidae > Limnodynastes > Limnodynastes dumerilii. The sequence goes on from WWET01002539.1 coordinate 159,419, forward strand.
AGATTTCCCTCGTGTCTCTGATCTACGTTCCCGGAAACGTCAGCCAAGCCTCCATCGAAATATTTGCGGGTCACTGTGAGAGCAAAATGCTGCCACGGGTTTAAGTGAAACCTCTGGAGTTTATTAGAATAGAGCAGTCACTCTACAATGTCTGCAGCTGTCACTTAATCTGGCACTTGCAGTGTTTCACTGTTGGAGGCTGGAGAATACCAGGGACTCACACGCTCTCCTCACGACAGGAGGCAAGACCAAAAGCTTCCACCGTGAAGATGTAAACTAATAGCCACTGACTGAAGTACATCCATACACAGACAAGGCTATAAGGTTTAAGGTAACACAACTAAATAATAATAATAAAAAAAACAGCACTCACTGTTTGCCGGCTATTAGTTTACATCTTCAGGGTGGAAGCTTTTGGTCTTGCCTCCTGTCGGGAGGAGAGCGTGTGAGTCCCTGGTATTCTCCAGCCTCCAACAGTTAATAATTCCAATCTCCCACTCCATGTGTGTCTTTAGAGCCATCCAATTTCTCCTCTCCTTGTGTGTGTGCCTCCACAGTCAGCCTTTCTGCCCCTTCCTTGTGTGTGTCAGACCAGCCAGCCTTTCTGCCCCTTGTTTTTTGTGTTAAACAAGCCTTATTGCCCCTTCCTTGTGTGTGTCCAGTTAGCCTTATTGTCTCTTCTTTCTGTGTGACCATTAAGCCTTAATGCCCTTTCTATTATGTGTCCAGCCAGCCTTATTTTCCCCCTCCTTTGGTTTCCAGATAGCCTTTTTCCCCCTCCTTCTTTGTCCATTCAGTCTTATTGATCCCTCCTTCTTTGTCCAATCAGCTTTATTGCCCCCTCTTAATTTTTGTCCAGCCTGCTGTGTCCATTCAGCCTTACTGCCCCCTCCTATGTCCAGCCAGCCTTATAACCCCCTCCTTCGGTGTCCTTTCAGCCTTACTGTCCCCTCCTATGTCCAACCAGCCTTATTGCCCCTCCTCTTAATTTTTGTCCAGTCAGCCTTATTGCCCCCTCCTTCTGTGTCCAGCCAGCCTTATTTCCCCCTTCTTCTTTGTCCAATCAGCCTCATTGCCCCCTCTTAATTTTTGTCCAGCCAGCCTTATTTCCCCCCATCTTTTGTGGCGTCCCTTTCCTCCATTTTCGATTTCTCTCACTCTCCACCCCCCCTCTTTTCTTTACATCCACAATATGTCCAGGCCACTCCGTACCTTATCCATGCCCCGTCGCTATGCTGAGGCTTTCTCCGCTGCAGTGCATCCAAACACTTCTGCTGGCAGCTGTCTCCAGGAGGGAGAGCTGTCCCAGGCTCCCTCCACCGCAGCCAGCGGGGTCTCCTCATCCATGGTGGGTGAGCGGCCCCCTTTGCAGCATCCTGTGCGTGGTCGCCGGCAGCAGCTTGGGTGGGCTGCTGGCGCCACGGGCTTCATTCCTAGGACGTCCGTCTCTGCTCGCGGAACCTGGCGGGGGGCGGGGCTTAATAGTGCCGGCCATCTTAGTCCAGCTACCGCAGCCATCCCCATTGCCATCAATGTAAGTGGGGGCCAGGGCTTGCAGGGGAAGGGGAAAATCTTTGGACAGTCCGGCTCTAAATATGCCGGACATATACAGTATGTCACCTGTTGCTCTCTGAAAACTGGACATTTCGGCGTCCCGAAGCTGTGCTTCGTGACAACGGGACAGGACACCTGAAAACAGGACTGTCCCGTTCAAAACGGGACATATGGTCACTTTAGGTATTACCCATCCCAGGCATACTGTTCCTTTTTTCCACTAAGCTCAATAAAGTTGTAGTTGTTTAACCAAGCAAAAAGCACCAGCCTGTCTCTATGTTCAGCTCTCTGTGAATGGCTGATCACAGTCATGGGATACTTCCTGTCAGAAAGCAGAAAGTACAAGCCCAGAAGAGCTGAAATTTTTGTGGTAATTGTGTTTTGCATCAATTACAGATCTGGATTTGGTTGGAGGAACTGAGGCATGGCCATCCCCAAAATTCAGATCTGTCACATTAACAACAATCCGAACTGCTGTACTGAAAAGACACATCATTTATTGAAACCAGCACCCACACTAATACAGGTCTTAACATCTACAAATCAACATGGGACTAGCGCCAAACTTACTACTTAGACCTAGTACCTGAACCTAGTAAGAGCCTTGTGCCCTAATCAAGGGTTAACAGTCCTTCTCTAACAACAGGGCCTATGCTGCGTAACACTATAGGAGCCTTAACTAAAGGGCCTAGTGCCATGTACTACAAAGACCTGACCACTTTCTAATTAAATGAACACTGCTAAAATGCACCTGTAGCTCCCTCTACATCCTGAAAGCTCTTGCTGCAACAAACTCCTGCAGCAAATTGAGCTCTGCTGTCACAGTAGCTTCTTATTAGCTGTTGTGAGAGGTCAAAGTCAGTGACATGGGGCCTGTGTTACAATCTGCTCCATTACCTGCCCTCCTCGTTCCCCTCGTCCATGCATTCCGTTTCCCGCATGTGTCTCCTCGTGCCCTGCGGCTCCCGACGTGTCCGTCACCAAAGTAAACAATGACACATGGGAGCATCGCCGCAGCGTCAGTCAGGCGCGCTCCCCGTTCATTGGAGTAATGCGGTCAGAGACTTCCCATTACAGGCTTGTCAGCTGCTAGTCTATCAGAGGCTAGCAGCCTCTATTTAAATCTCCTCAGTCTTCCTCCTGGCGCCGGTTATAGAATCTGTATTGTCAGTATCTGTGCCTGCCTTATTTTGCTCTCTTCTTTGCTAGTTTCTGATTATTGAGTGTCCTCCATTATCCAGCCCTGGTCCTTGCCTGTTACCCACAGTGTTCCATTTACCTCCTCTCCCACCTTATTGTACTATTCCATTGTTATTATTCCCTGCCTTCTCCTGTGAGTTTGTGCTTGTGCCTTTTGGGTAGCTGTATGAGCGTGTGAGTGAGTGTGAGTTCGTCAGTCAGTCTTGTCCGTCCCGTGTACTACCTCTGGTCTCTTGTTATTGTTTTATGTTTATTGTGGTTAGTTTCAGCCCAGTCTCTTCTGGTACTGCTTTTGTTATTTGCCCTCTTTGCCTTATACTTCTTTTGCTATTTTCCCTCTTTGCCTTATCTATTCCCCGCTGCTCCCTTTCCTCTTCCGGGTATTCTCTAAGGGGCGTAACCTGACGGATTCCTACCTGCTCCAGTCTATCCCCACCATCAGGGGCTCTAACGAACACCCGGTCCAACATCAGGCTCTACAAACTGGTGAGCTACCCGGCTTCCACTCCTCCTCTCTCTGGTCACCTTGGTTCTCTGTCGAGGTAAACCCGGGGTACCTTTTCACCAACATCCATCTCTCCAGACGGCCACCTCGGTTCTCCCATTCAGGTAATTCCGGCACTGCCGTAACAGTTTAACCGGCCAAAGACAGGTTACCACTGGCCACGGTAACATGGATTCCACTGTCGATGCCATTAATGCACTCATCGCTCAAGTTTCCAGCCTGGGTCAGATGGTGCAGACCTTCACGGCGAAGGTTCAATCCCAGGATTGTGTCATTGCCTCTCTGAAAACTTCTAATCCGGCTCCCGCCTCCGCATCCGTTCCACCTCAGGCAGACACTGATGTTAAAGCCAATCTTCTGGATGGCTTTTCAGGGGACAGATCCGAATTCCTCCTGTTCAAGGAAAGCTGTAAGTTGTATTTCCAACTTAGGCCTAACTCCTCTGGCTCTGAACTTCAAAGGGTGGGTATGGTTATCACTCTGTTACAGGGAGATCCTCAAGCCTGGGCCTTCAGCCTTTCTCCACAAGATCCTGCCCGCCAATCAGTGGATGCCTTCTTCGAAGCCCTCGGGCTACTTTACGATGACCCGGACCGTCTGGCTACAGCGGAGACCAAATTACGGGCTCTCCGCAAAGGTAGAAGGTCTGCAGAGGAATATTGCACAGAATTTCGACGTTGGGCGCAGGGTGGAACGATCCCGCACTGTGCAGCCAGTTCCGGGTGGGCCTTTCCGAACAAGTAAAAGATTCCCTGGTACAGTTCCCCGCGGCCCAGAGTCTGGATGACCTCATGCGCCTCTCTATCAAGGTGGATCGCCGGTTGAAGGAACGCCGTCAGGAGAAGGACTCCTCCACTTCTCTTTCCCCGGTACATTTCTCCTCCCACGCCACATTCACTGATGAACCCTTGCAGATTGGTTCTTATCGGCTGACCAAGCAAGAAAACACTCGACGTCGCACTTTCGGGTTATGCCTTTATTGTGGAGGTAAGGCTCACCGTGCCGATAACTGCCCCAACAAGCCCGCTCAGTCGAGAAAAGCCTAACCCAGACGATGATTGAAGGGCTCCGTCTGGGTGTCCATCTCATCTCTAACAAAATGCTCTTCTTGTCCCTGTATGTCTCCATCTCACTGCCCAGAAGGTCAATCTGGAGGCCTTTGTTGACAGTGGAGCCGCCGGGAACTTTATCAATGGGGACCTGGTCCGTTCCTTAGGTTTGGAGTCCAAGGGCGTCTCATCACCAGTGACGGCTTGTGGTCTGGACGGGAAACCCCTGTCAGATGGAACTATCTTGAAGTCTACCACTCCTCTTCGGCTCTCTATTGGGATGTGTCATTCGGAACAATTGGAGTTTCTGATCATTCGCTGTCCGGTTGCCCAGATTGTCCTCGGTCATCCCTGGTTATAGATCCACAGTCCTCGTATCAACTGGGCCAAAGGGGAGATCACTGGTTGGAGTGACTCCTGCTCCGTGTATGTCTTTCTCATCCGGTCCGTTTAGGACAGACTTCTTTTACCAGCCTTCCGTCACAGTATGCCGACTTCGCAGACGTTTTCTCCGATCAAGCTTCAGAGATACTTCCTCCTCACCGGTCCTCAGATTGTGCCATCGAGCTCGTCCCTGGGGCTGTTCTTCCTAAGGGAAGATTATTCTCACTCTCCCGCCCGGAGTCCGGGGCCATGGACGAGTATGTGCAAGACAACCTCCGCAAAGGCTTCATTCGGCCCTCCAAGTCTCCAGTCGGAGCGGGATTCTTTTTCGTTGCCAAGAAGGATGGGTCTCTTCGACCCTGTATTGACTATCGGGGTCTCAATAAGATCACGATTAAGAATACTTACCCTATTCCTCGAATCTCTGATCTCTTCGATCAACTCAGGGGAGCTGTAGTCTACTCCAAGATTGACCTCAGGGGAGCCTATAATCTGGTCAGGATTCATGAAGGGGATGAATAGAAGACGGCATTCAATACGCAATACGGACATTACGAGTACCTGGTCATGCCTTTCGGGCTTTGCAATGCTCCAGCCGTCTTCCAGGATCTTATCAATGAGATACTTCGGAATTTCCTGGGTCGATTCATTGTTTTTTACCTGAATGACATCCTTATCTTTTCCCCTGACCTCTCTTCACATCGGACTCATGTTCGACAAGTCCTTACCCGTCTCCGAGAGAATCATCTTTTTGCTAAACCAGAAAAATGCAAATTTGAGGTAAAGACTGTTACCTTTCTCGGTTATGTGATATCCCCGGAAGGGTTTTCTATGGATCCCGCTAAGGTGAAAGCTATCCTGGATTGGGTACAACCCAACAATCTCAAGGCCACTCAACGCTTCCTGGGATTCTCTAACTATTATCGGAGGTTTATCAAGGCCATCTCTATCCTGGTTACTCTCAAGGCCATCTCCATCCTGGTGACTCCCATTTCCGACCTCACCAAAAATGGAGCGGATCCCAGCAAATGGCCTCCTAAGGCGGTTAGGGCTTTTCATGCCCTGAAGAAAGCATTTGTGTCTGCTCCTATTCTCCGGCATCCGGATCCTGGTCGACCTTTTATCATTGAGGTGGATGCCTCTGACGTTGGTGCCGAAGCAGTTCTGTTCCAGCAGGATCCTAAGACCATAAGAACTTGGCCTACATTGAAGCAGCCAAAAGGTTGAACCCCAGGCAGGCTAGGTGGGCTTTGTTCTTTACCAGGTCCAATTTCACGATCACCTACCGTCCTGGTTCACTCAACAAAAGGGCGGATGCCCTGTCACATTCCTTCAACACAGAACACGCTCCAACCTCTCCCCCCTTCCTATATTGCCTGCCACTTCTATCGTCATGGGTCTCACACAGGATCTCCACTCACTTATCCTGAAGGCTCAAGATCAAGCTTCTACTCAGATGCCACGTAATAGGTTGTTTGTTCCCCAGAGGCTAAGAAGGTCAGTGCTGTTGGAGACTCACTCCTGCAAGACTGCTGGTCATCCAGGAATTCAGAAGACGCTGGAACTTCTTTCCCGCATTGTGTGGTGGCCCGCCTTGACTAAGGATGTCAGAGAGTTCGTCAATTCTTGTCCCACATACGCCCAAAACAAGTCTTCTCGTTCTTCACCCACAGGTCTCCTTCTTCCGATTTCGTAACGGATCTTCCGTGCTCTGATGGATGCACCACCATCTGGGTTATTGTGGACAGATTTAGCAAGATGGCTCATTTTGTACCCTTGCCAGGGTTACCCGGTGTAGCTACGGCAACGCCCGATCAACCATCGGGCGTCCGTAGGAACAGCGTAGGGATGCTGGCGGGGGCGTCCCCCTAGCGTCCCTACGTTAAGGTTACTGAAGGTGGGCGGGGGGAGGGATTATAATGAGGGAGGGAGGGCTTAGCGTTAATACGCTTGTGTGTGTGCGTATTACCTATTGCTTACACCGGCTGAAGTTAGGGTAGCCTTCAGCCGGTGTAAGCAATGGGAAATACGCCCGCACAGGGGGAGTGTCGGGGAGAGTGGACGCTGATATGCTGTGCTTTAGTAAGGATTGGCTCACCACAGAGCGCTGTGATTATTCCTTAACAGTGAATCATGATTGGCTCACCACTGAAACTGCCTCCCAATTTTCTACAGCAGCCCCATCCTCACCCCAGATACTGAGCTGAATGTCTGAGAGTTTGACCGTCAGACCGGTCACAGCAGTGTCCCCTGTTCCTAGCACAGTGTAACAAAACAACAAAACTTACCTGCTGTAATGTTTATTAATGGGAGGCTGTAACTTTTCCTCTTCTGCAGAGCCATGGGAATTTACTGTTATATCCATTACAATGTTGCTAGTAGCTGAAAAATGCTCCGGGCCTGATCCAGATCTCCATGCGTTTCCTGTACACATATTGATCTGCAGGTCTGCATGGAAGAGGGGAATGCACTCTCCTGTCACTTCCCTCTCTCATGTTTAGGTCTGAACCCTAACGTAACTGCTTACAGCTCCATCAGCGTTTTATTTACATGCCTATCCTGGTCTGTCTGGCGTGGATTATCATGCAGAATTAAGTGTCGCCCCCTCGTACGGATCTAATAGCGCATAGAACTAAGTTCCGTATGCCAGGAGATCTGTAGCGTAACATCTGCCGTGCGCATGCACAGATGTAATGTTAAAGGAGGCTTTAAGGTTATTAAATGAGGATCAGGCCCTGTGTCTTTACAGATTAAGAGCAAAGTGTGCAGAGTTTTTCATCAGCAGCCACTCACTGAGGTAAGTTAATGCTAAAATTCTTAACTTATCTCAGTGACCATTCCCTGATGGAAAGCTGAGTGGGCTTTGAAGAGCTGCAGCGATTTTTCCGCTCTTAGGGCCATATTCATTAAAGTCGATTTTGGGCAAAAAAATCGCCAAACTATATTCATTAAACTCCAAATCACGCGACTTGAGTGATCTGGAATCGCGTATGTTTAAATCACGGTCCCGATTTTTTTTTTATGTTAAAGGTACAAATTTTGATATTCATTAAGGACGATTTCACTGAATCGTGGTGAAATTGCCTAGAAATCACCCAAAAAAAAAATCGCAACCAGAGAGGTGCGATTCTATTGTGATTTCCTCTCGGGACTGACAAAAACACATTGCTGAAAGCCTTAGCCATGCTGTACTGATCGAACTACAAGGATCAGCAAAGCTGACCCTTGTAATTCTATCAGCACAACATGGTTAGAGACTTCTAACCATGCAGCGCTGCGTGTAGTGTGTGAAAAAAAACACAAAGCACAAAACATACATTAAAAGAAGGAGATGTGCTAATGCCACTTTCGGGAGTGTTTGGTTACAAGTGGGAAGGGGGAGGGATTTAGATTAGCCACGGAGGGTGGGGGGGTGGCAGGGAGAGCCATTCTCCTTGCATAGTTTCCTTCTTAAGAAGGAAACTACGCATGGTTATTTAAGGTAACTAATGGCACTCTTAAATGCCATTAGGTACCTAAAAATGAGGACGGGTTAAGGGTTGCACGCATGGGCTAGGTATGTACCTAACTCACTCTCAAATGTGAATCAGGTCCTTTGCATTGTGGCTGCATCACATTAATAATAATAAGTAGAAGTAGAAAGCTGTGTGTGTTGGTTGGGTTTACAGCAATTTGGAAAGGGAACTATGAGAGGAAAAAAAACTGTAAACTTATTTTCTTACAGCACTTACTGAAACAAATGAAATCTTCCTAAATATATTGGCTTCAACAGACTGTGAAGGCGAATGTAAATGACAAAAATCAGCAAATCAGGCAGTGCTGCAATGTAGCAAGTTGTGTTCAGAACAGAGATGGAGATTAGAGCAGTCAGATGCCAGGACACTGATAAGTCACAGCTCACGTCACAGTGACAATTACTAGGATTGACAGACATTCTGTCACAGAGCAATCCAGCAAGTATGAGTGCCAGAGAAGCTGTAAGCTTTATTTATAGGGTTATACATATGGGTAATCATTGCTGATCAGCTTCTATATTGCCATGCACACTGATTGACCTGTTTTTCCAGTGGTCATTTATTTTGTTTTGAATTATTACACACAACAATGATAGCTTTAAAAAAAACTTAATACAAGTGGCTAAAATCTGGACTTGGATGGCTAGTATATGGCCAAGATGGCAAGTGCATAGATACAAAATCTTGAAAAAAAAACAAGTGATTTTGTGTTCATGAATTTAAGATGTGTTCTATCTATAGACTTTATTACTAGGCACTGCAGCTTAGTAAATAATGGGGTTTAAATTGCATCACTGAGCAGTTTCAACCTTATATTGCTTCTTAGTAGGAGAGACAAATGTTTTTCTTCTGCAATAGGGTGGTAATCTGGTGTTTTGCAGCTTGGTAAAAGCACAGCATTTCTCTTGTTGCAGAGAAATAGCTACAGTAATAAGTCTCAGACTCTTGTCACTAGAGCCCTCGTTTATCTGGTAAAAGAGAGCACATGAAAGGCTCTTGATCTGAGCATTTTATTCATAGTTTGCTTCTGTACTTTAAGTCTGTTCATTTATTTAGGGCATCAGCAGCATAATTCTCTGGCCTTTTAAGACATGGTAAACAGATATTTTGTGTTAAAATGTTTTGGACAGGTGAACTGAACATTGCTATATCCACCATTTGGGCAACCTTATGTAGAGCTATAGACAGAAGCTGCTGAGAAAGTACTGTAGTTTATTCCAAGTCTAAAACTATCCAACAGCGTTTTGTTAGCACAGATTGGTGCATAGTGCCATCTCTTTATTTGGCATGCATCTGCTACAGCAATGAACTAAGTGCCCCTGCTGATACCATGATGGCTTACATGTTTCCTTCAAGGCAGATTTCCCTTCATTAATTTGGATTCTATTTTTACACCAAGCTTGGAAAACAATACTGCTTGCTAAATTAGGGGGAATCTTTCCAAGATAAATCTCCCTGGGGCCTATTTAAACTCTGCAAAAATAACGTACAAGGTGTATAGTATTTTAGAAAGGAAACTATGTTTTAGCAGTTACCTTATTTATGATAGAAATTGGGCCAGATCCAGAGCTACGCTTTTACTACGCTGCGTACTTATGCTAGCGTACCCTCGATGCACTCGAGGGCACGCCAATACAGTACGGTTTAAATGCTTCACCCCGCCTTCGAAGCGTAAATACAGGTGGCGTATGGCTGGTACGCCCCTTTGTAAGTTGATACGCTACTGATACGTGTTACAGTCTGCCAGGAAGGTTCTCGCCAGGACGAGGAGTCTGTACCAAAACCAGGCTTTCACTAGAGCCTCTGATGGTGAGGATAGTCTGGGCTGCTGGTCTGATAGGTCGCGTAGGTACCACGGCAGGAACACAAGTACACACTGGAACCCTTGCACAAAGCAGTACAAGATGATCATACAGGCTGGAACCGTCATACACAGGAGTACTAGCAAGAAGCACATCGACAGAAACCCAGGTATACAGGGGCACGGACTAAGAGCACAGTAACTGGGCAATAGTACAGACAGATAAGGCACAAACTAAAGTCTTTGCACACAGGAAGCCTGAAAGGCAGAATACAGAGAAGGATCCTTGAATAAAAGGCAAATGTGCAGGATAGAAACAGAGGGTTGGCTGCAGGTAGATGACAGCACCTGGTGGACAACAGGTCCCAGGATGGGACTAGAGAGAGACGTGCTGATAGCTGGATAACAGCACACAGAAAGGCAGAGTCCGATGGAACTGACTAGCCTCTGAACTCACCCTGAGATATAGAATACACAGTGGAGCAACATGCTCAGAAATACACACTGGAGATAACACACATAGTGGAAATAAACACACTCAGCAGTACACACTGGAGAATGATACACACAGTTGCAATAACAGGCTGGCGGTACGTACACACAGGTGTGATGGTAAACACCAAGTGGAGATGGTAAACAGAAGGAGTACAACAGGCGGACTCCAGCACACTGCGGGATGGCAAATGCAGGGTGCACGCACAGGTAATGAGCAGATGGAAACACTCACCCGGCAGGACGGAAAGTATGAGATGACAAACACACACGCACCACTCGAGAGCAGGAGAGAGACCGGAACCTGGCTGGAGCCGAGGCCACCAACGCGAGTAGCAAGCTACCCTCCCCACACACCTCGTACAGAGACAAAGGGTTGACAAACAATGAGCAGAGGGTATCAGGAAAGCAAGGGGGTAAAAAAAAGGTTATTCCCCCAATCAGCTGTGGCAGACAGATACACCTCCAGAGATAGATTATCCTGCAGCTGGGGAAAAACAGACACATAGAACCCAGCAGGATTTTACACACTTCGGGCCGTATCCAGGCCTACGATGGTACACTGAGCGGTTTACCGCTGAAGGCTACCCTAACTTCAGCCGGCGTAAGCGACTGTTAATACGCTGGGACGGTGGCGTTGATACGTTAACGCCGCCGCCTACGGACGCCCGATGCAGGATTGGGCGTTTACGCAGCTACGCCGGGCAACATCTTTAAAATAAGAGGAAAACAGGTGGAAAGTTACATCTGGGCAAAACTGTGTTGAATTGATTGAGGGAGGAGGGGGACTTTATCTGTTGCAAACAATGTAAGATTTGAAAGGTAATCTTTCCTAGCCCAAGTCTAAATGACAGTTTCAAATCAAACTTGTTAAATATATATGTGCAGTAAGCCAAAGCAAAGTATTCTCCCTCCATTCTAACAATTAAATTCATTTGACTCTCTGGAATTGTATATGACTTTGTCCAGGTGTAAATTACAACTGTTAACCTTTATTTTGAAACTCTGAATCCAGTTATCTCTGACCAGCGTCTTTAAGATTATAGGTCTTTTGTTGGCAAATCATTGTGTTACATGTGTTTTGCAGAGACAACAGATATTCCACATACATTCAAAGTTATTTATAAGCCATAAAAGTGCAAAATCCCCTTTGCAGAGTCTATCCAGGGCCAGCGCAATGTGGTAAGTAAGGTAAGTGCTGGGCTGTAGATGTACCCTCCCTTTTCCATAGCATAGGCCATGCTGCAGTCTAAAAACACGTCTTTCTCAGTGTAATCAGTAGAAAGGATTTGTGGGCAGAGATTGTGTAGGACCTGTCCGATAGGAACGCAGAAACATGAGTGCAGATCAGAGGAGGGCACATCAGTGTAAGATAGGCTACAACATGAAACTGAAACTGCTCATGAATAATGTGCCCTCCTCGGTCACTCCACCCAGAGCTGCCATCAAGTTGCATATTGACCCGGTACAGACTCACTTAAAATGATAGTGCAGCCTTAAGTCAAATACTTAGATAGTCTACTAATACTGTAGACTCAGGACAGAGAATTTGTTTATTATGGTATTTACAAGAACAGGGCTAAATAATTTCCACATTGGTGCATTTTCTTTTTAGTCATGTTAATGCTGTTTGTATATAAACATGTTTTAGTAATGATTTAGTCATTAGTAATGACCCTTATCCTAATCCTTACCCTAACCCCCCCATCCATTATCCTAACCCTCTCCTCCATGCAGCCTAACCCTAAGACTCCCTTTCCCGCAGCCTTACCCTAAGACTCCCTTTCCCGCAACCTGACTCTAAGGGCCTCATTTACTAAAGTCGATTTTGTCAAAATCCCACAAAGTCCTGAGACTTAAGCAGTGATTTTGCCATCGTGGTATTCACTAAAGCCAAAGTCCAGGACTTCGGGCTTTGACAAAATCGACAAGGCAAACATTGCTGGACAAAAATCGTCCAGATGTTTGCCATTCAAAAAATATCAATCGCCGTATTAACTAAAGGCGATTTGAATAAATCACCTTTAGATCGGCGACAACGTGCTAAAAATCAAAGTGCCTTGTTTGTGGGGCGCTTTCAATGAAAGTATATACACTATACCAGAAAAACACTTGTCAATCTATTTGACATGTGTTTTTCTGTTTCCCAAATGCAAGCGCAGCATGTGTGGAATGCTTAGCATGGCTGCACTGATAGAACTACAAGGCTCAGCATTGCTGAGCCATCTAGTAATATCAGCGTCAGCATGTTAAGTCTTCTAAACATGCTGCGCTATGTACGGTGCCTAAAAAAAAAAACAATGTGCAAAAAACATACATACATAGACAAACATGCGTGCATTAAAAACTCCTTTACACTGTATAACAATGACCCCTAATGTGTTACCTTACCTCCGGTGGCCATCGTGTACTATACTAACTGTGTAGTAATGTAGTGTGTGTTGTATAAAATAAATAAAACATTTTATCACTTACCATTTAGATGTCATCATTCTTGGGACGAGTTGTTTGGAGTTTTTTCTTTCATGGCAGGTAATCTTCTCCAGTTGCTTGTAGAATCTTCTCCGGTTGATAGAAGATGCAGCTCCAGACCTCTCTTCAGCTCTTCGGCCTCTTCCGGCACTTGCCCTGGCGACAGGATCATTCCTCTTCTTCCGCGCCACTCCATCTTCTATCAGCACAGCCATGCTAAGTATTCCAAACATACTGCGCTTGCCTTTGGGACATAGAAAAACACGTCAAATATATTGACATTTGCTTTTCTGGTACAGTGTGGGGCGCTTTCAATGAAAGTGCCCCACACTAAAGGCGCTTTGATTTTCAGCGCTTTGCCGACGAACGAAAGGCGATTTAGTCAAATCGCCTTTAGTGAATATGGTGAATTGTATTTTTTGTATGGCAAAGCTATGCTTTTACCACGCTGCGTACTTACGCTAGCGTACCCTCGATGCACTCCCCTTGGCACACCCCTCTCATGTAGGGATTTTAGGCGCCTTATGTTTTCCAAACCCTACCTTAACTTTACACTGCGTAACCACTAGCGGACAAACTTCACACACGTAGCTACGCAGCTAAGCACGCCCATACTGTACAATTGAAATGCGTCACCCCGCCTTCAAAGCGCAAATACGGGTGGCGTATGGCTGGCACGCCCCTTTGTAAGTTGATATGCTACTGATACGTGTTACAGTCTGCCAGGAGGGTTCTCGCCAGGGCGCGGAGTCTGTACCAAAACCAGATTTTCACTAGAGCCTCTGATGGTGAGGATAGTCTGGGCTGCTGGTCTGATAGGTCGCTGTCCCCCGGCGATAGCCCTCAAGGGGAACTGCAGCGTAGGTACCATGGCAGGAACACAAGTACACACTGGAACCCTTGCACAATGCAGTATATAAACATGTTTTAGTAATGATTTAATGATAGGGCATCAGTGTACAAGGGATTTTCCAAGGATTTAGCCTTTGAAAAATCGATGAGACTCAACGTTAGTAAATACGCGGGGGAAAAATTTACGTTAGTCAATGAGGCCCTAAGAGTCCCCTCCCTGTAGCCTAACCCTAAGACTCCCCATTCCGCACCCAAACCTTAAGAGTCCCCCCCTTCAGCCTAGCCTTAAGAGTCCCCTCCCCGCAGTCCGACCCTAAGATTCCCATCCCTGCAGTCTAACCCTAAGAGTCCCCTCCCCGCAGTCTGACCCTTAGATTCTTCTCCCTGCAGTCTGACCCTAAGACTCCCCTCCCCGCAGTCTAACCCTAAGATTCGCATAGACTCCCCTGGTACACTCACTTGTCCAGTCCAGTGTGGTGGGTCTGTGGTGGTGGCGGTTTCTGAAACATGAAATGTGGCAAGGTATAGTGGATGCTGTGAACGCTGTCAGGCCCTATAGATGCTCTGAAGATAAATGTAGAAAAAGGTTTTCAGACATAAAAAGGCATTTGAAAGATAAGGTGGGCAAGGAGAGAAGGGCAATATCCTGCACAGGTGGAGGACCACCAGTAAGAATAGATTTACACCATATGAGGAGCAAGTGCGACAAATAAAGCCAGAGGAAATCATAGAGGAAGTCAATGTACAAGACACAGATGCCCCTCTTCTTAAAAGTGATTTATAGCATATTTTTAATGTTATTAACACTGCATATTTCAGCATAAATGCAATAACATATACTTTTCTTAAAAATAACCAAATACGTAGTCAAACCGTATATATAGTTTTGTAAACATAATGACAAAATCAAATATTGTACAATTATAGAAATCTTGATCTCAACCATTAAGGTGTCCAGCATCACGTCACAAGATGAACAGCCCGGTGAGTTGAACCTGTTGTACCAGAAAACAATGTTGAAAAAAATGGGGGGGGGAGTTATTTTTATTTTTTACTTTTAAAATGTAAAAAATCTTTAAATGTGGTTGTGTTGGAGTTAACAAAAATAAATGAATTATATCTAAAGGTCAACATTAATTTGTGATCTTAACAATATTATTTGATTACAAATTTAAAACTAACAAACAACAAAAGCACCCAAATAATAATTGTTGGACTTAGCTTTCACTTTGTCTACACAAATTTTGCAGCAAACTTCCTTTCTTGAAGTTCTGATATTGAACCTGAGGCAGAATCAAACATTACACTTGATTTGGTACATACAGATTCTCCTATATGTTTTAGCCCCTAAAGAATCTAAGGCTACACCACCACCACGTTCTGTTCCTAAAGATCCTGCTGCTGAAATGACCAAAAAGTTTAGACAAATTTCAAAAAAGTTGAAATGTTCTGAATAAGCAATACTGCTTCATGAGGCATATAGATAGCAATTTAAGGAGCACAAACACTATCCTCAGCTTGGGGCCAAACTGAAATGCATCAGCTATGGAGCAGAATAATGTGCATGTTGCAAAGAATGCTGCAGCAATTTAAGCGGTGCAAAGCAACATAAGCGAGCTAAATGCTAATGTGGTACGCTTGATAGGTCAAGTGCAGCAACAACAACTTGCTGCTTTGGCACCTCAGGCCAGCACTTCAGCAGAAAGCAGCCAGGCAACAACCCCAATGAGTTCTGCACCAAATACTTCACCAAGGCGTTTTGTATGGCGATTCTGATTCAACGGCGATACACAGCGATTTATATGTGAAATCATGGTGAATTTGTTGTCTAACCACACAGGGCAAACACTATATAATGGAGTTCAGTTTCACTTTCAAACAGAGAGAGTTACTGGGAGTTGGTGAGAGCTGAGTGTAATATATTTTGGAGTTTGGTAGCCATTTTGAGATTGAATATCACACATTTTTGGACATCATTCTTTGTAAGTATATTTTATTTTATTCAATTTTTATTTGTAAACATTTTAAATGATTCTGTCATGTTTAAAACACAATCAGTGCAGAGTGGTTTCTCTTGTTTGCTGCATGCAGGTTATTCAAATGTACATGCTCTTAAATTCAATGTTCAACGTTGTTCAATGTTGAATTTGGTATGTTTTTATTTGTTTTTGGTTTTTTTTTAATTGTGTCCCCTGTAGTTTGATAATATGTCAAAAATTGTTGGCAGAAAAGTAGTGGAGGAGGAGCAGAAGATCACAAATTCTGAGTCATATTCTCCAAACATCTGTGGCCACAACATCTGATTCAGCAATGATGAAAATTGTGTGTTGGTGGAGGCCATTATCCCCATATATAAGGATATCTTGGGTGATCAGGCAACGAAGACACCTTTAGTCAAACGCAAACTATGGGGCCAAGTAGTGGAGGCAGTCAACGCTGTTGGCATATACAAACGTAGTGAGGCAAACTGCCACAAGCGTTTTTTGGATATAAACTTTCAAGCAGAGGGACAAGATGGGGGTAGAGAGAAGGGCTGCTGCCCGTACTGGTGGTGGCCCACCACTGAAAATCACTTACACCCTTTATGAGGTGCAGCTTAGAGATTTGTTGCCTGTTGAAGTAATCGATAGGGTGAATGTATATGACACAGATGCAGCAAGCATGGAAGGTCATTTTTTTAAGTTTATTTATACAAAAACCTGTTCAATAAAAAACATTTTTTTTGGGGTTTTTTTGCTGCTTAATAACACTGAGACATGCATATGTTATTTTTTTTAATGTTCAGGTCCTTCTCAACCAAGGACACCTCTTCCGCACTCCACCCATATTTAGTTCACCCTTGTATGATGAAATTCCTGAGTTTTTGTTGTTGTCTCTTTTGATCCTTGTTAGTTTCCCTTTTCTGTAAATTTTTAATTAGCTTTTTGTTATGTTACATGGCTTCATAATATGTTAGATCTATGATATGCATTTAAAATTTGTGTGTAACACCCTAGTGTTTTTGGGGACGAGGTGCAAAGTGTGGTTTCTCATGTTTCAAAACATGTTTTATGTGATTTTACAGATACCTTTTGTAATCCCCTTTTTAAAAAAAACAAAAAAAAACACATTCCACATTTTTGAAATAATATCCTTCCCTATATTATTGTCCTCAGATCCATCACACCAGCAATCTAGACATCAATCAGCATCTGCACCTGATGAGGATGAGAATACAAGTGTCTGAAGCACCCACAGAGCATCCTTCAACCCAGCACATATCTCAAGGACAGGCACAACAAAATTATGTAGTCCATGAAATTTTGAAGCAAAACAAGATAAGTTTATACATAGTCACCATGCACACATGCAACTTCTCCACAACACATTTCGCAGAACCAATTCTATTTTAAGTGTAGGCATAAATCGTTTGGCTTCTGCAATAGAGTGAAATGAAGAAATATCCTAACAGCTCAAAATACTGCTGCTGTTGAAACAGGCACTAATTTACTGTTTGAACTTACCGCTCATGTTGTACATGTCAGGAAGAATCTATGAAGACATAATAACTGCGTTTCCTCCTCCTAGTTCCTCATCTACAGAAACCATTCAAGCAAACACTCAACAGAGCTCAGCACCTAACATGCATCCTCTGCGTGGCCTTCGTGCTAGGGGAAAGAGGTCAAGAGGGCATCAAACAACACTAAGTTGACAGTCTTCTAGGAAACATCCATAATTGTTCCGAAGATTAGAAAAAAAACAAGATAACCTATTGTTGATAATGTTGTTTGCAAAATGGCACATTGCATTGTTGTTGCTAAAACATGCTACATTATTGGGCAGCTATACCAAAAGAAATAAATATAACCAAAAATTATTTGGAAACACTGTGTGGCTGTTGTTTTTCAATTCACACATAATAAATGTATAGTGTGACTGGTTATTCATACACAATTATATCATTCAAACAAAAAATTATGATAAACATTAACATCAAGTTAAATATAATGAAGAATAAATAATTCTGAATTAATCCATCCAGCAGAGGAGTCATTAACCAGGAGCAACACCCATATCCTGGGTCCCCTAGGAATACAAAGAAGTTTTTTATATATATATATATATATGATCAAAGAAAGTGACTGTGCTGTCTAAGGTAGAGGAGTTCAGGATGAGAAGGGAAATATGGGTGTAAAAAAAGGGAAGGGGAAGATGGTGGCAAATAGAGGAAGGGGAGATGTGGGGAGCCTGCTGTATGCTGCTGAAGGTACAAAGGAGCCACCCTAACTCCTGTAATGGGAAAGCTATTCAAATCAAGTGAAGTAACCAGTGCTTACTACAAACTTCAAAGTACACAAACAATGCTGATAGTGTAATAACCAGTTGTATTAATAGTATAAAAAAACAATCTATCGCTATTGTGTAATAGATAGATAGATAGATAGATAGATAGATAGATAGATAGATAGATAGATAGATAGATAGGACACTCCAGCACTCTTGCAATTAACCAGCAATGAATTATAACATTCTATTTTTAAAATAGTCAAGTCAAAGTATTGAACAAATTCAATACTTTTATTTTAAAGATAGAGGGCCGGATTCACAACCCTGTATTTTTTTTCATACGTCTCTAAATGCGTACTAACAATTTTACGCTATCTACGTAGCTGCGTACATGTGGTCTTTAACGAAACGCTATGTAGATATTGTAAAATAGTTATTACACATGCGTAGTAGCTAGACTCGGAAAATGAGGGACGAATGTTAAAAAATACAGGGTTGTGAATCCGGCCCCCTATGTTGAATTCACAAACGTAATTACAAATTTTGTGCCAATTAGCGATTATAAATAAAATCATACAATTATATAAATAAAATCTACATCAAACATAGGGCTTTCTTAAGAGATTTAAATTAAATATAAGATATAGGGAAGACACTGCGCTTGCCCTTCCATTACCTTAACCCTAACCCTCCCTTCCCCGCAGCCTAACCCTAAGACTCCCCAGCTCATAGTCTAACCCTAAGACTCCCCAGCTCATAGTCTAACCCTAAGACTCCCCAGCTCATAGTCTAACCCTAAGACTCCCCAGCTCATAGTCTAACCCTAAGACTCCCCAGCTCATAGTCTAACCCTAAGACTCCCCAGCTCATAGTCTAACCCTAAGACTCCCCAGCTCATAGTCTAACCCTAAGACTCCCCAGCTCATAGTCTAACCCTAAGACTTTCCTCCTGCAGCCTAACCCTAAAACTCCTCTCCTGCAGCTTAACCCTAAAAGTCCCCTAGGCGCAGCCTAAGCTTCCCTTCCCCACAGCCTGACGCTACGACTCCCTTCCCCGCAGCCTTACCCAAAGTT
>WWET01002539.1:217985-234356 GCA_011038615.1 Limnodynastes dumerilii
CTGAAGTTAGGGTAGCCTTCAGCCGGCGTAAGGAAGGGTCCATACGCCCGCACAGGGGGAGTGTCGGGGTAAGTAAACGCCGATACGCTGTGCTTTAGTAAGCACAGCGCATCAGCGTAGGTCTGGATCAGACCCATTTATACTAAGATACTAGCTGCCTGATCAACAGCTAGTTACTATGGTCTTTTGAGTGCAATAGTAACCAACTATAACTATTGGAATTAGTTGCCTGTTTTTTAAAGTATTTGTCGTTATGTTTTTTCCTTTTAAGTGATATTAATTATACGTTTTTATGTAATAAATACCAAACCTTTCAAGAGCTCTGCATTATCCTTTTTAATATACTAGAGACCCCGCAATTATAGGGGTTGTACCATGTGCACTGGACCTTGTAAACTTTACTGAGACACATAGGTCTCTATTGTATTACACCGTATAATACCGTCCTTCTGCATTATTTAAATTACGGGACCCGTTACATACGGACTTTGGATCCTCTTAAATAAAGAAGTGTATTTGTCTATCTCAAGCACTTTTTAGACCCAGAATTACATGGGCTGTATATTATATGTATAAGACAGGGAGATAACTTTCAATGATACTCAGGTCCAGATATTAGAGCATTTTCCTATTGCGGATGCCACGTGCGCCGGATTCAGTAATACTCGATTGAGACTTTTCATCTCTACCTCAGAACACTGTCCCTCTGCGGCTGTAGCAAGACAAGTGATCTATTTCATCACAGGAGTCACTGTACACGGTTTTCTGGATCCTAATTGATGTAAATAAATATACCTACCTGTAAACCTGTCTCATTATACTACAGACCCAAAATTACAAGGGCTGTGTATTGTAATTACTTGATTGGATTAAACATACTGGGATATTTAAGATTTCTTACTGTCTCACTGCGTTTGCAACGAGACAGTTCCTATATACATTTTGTATTTGTCTAAAGGTCCATCAAACCATCTCTAGTACAATTTTTGGTGCCTTTAATTAACCCTATGTTTAAAATTCCTGATAAGGGATACTAATATTATAAGAAGACACCAAAATAATTAACCAAAATATACTCAGATACATATGACATACAAATCAGGCAGCAGTCTTTTATTCAGATACAGCCATTAGTCCTTTAAGGTGGATTTTGTTTGGAGTTTATAAATATTTTAAATATTTTCTGACTTCTCTATTTTTTTAATATTTTCGCTTTTTAACATACAAAATAAAAGAAAAAATTTTAATTTTAGTATCTTGAACATTTGTCTCTGAGTGCCCAAAATAAATAAGCCTTGCCTTTTTCTCCTTGAATTAATTGTGTTTGATATCAGGCTTACTGGTGCACCACATGTTGCCAATGTGACGAAATACTTAGTTACAGAATAATATTGGCAATTAAGAGTATCTTGTTAAAACTCCATTTCCTTGTGCAGGAAAATCTTTGTGTGATAGTGTAAGATTTTCACAGAAGCACAGGCAGCTACTGTGCACTTTTTTAAATGAGTTAAACAGAATGCAGTCGCTGCTGGGAACATGCTATTTACGAAATAAAGACAGCCAAAAGCTAATTTTCATCTGTCTATTTAAAAAAAAATCTTTATGGATGGGTAAGTATGCCGATCAGCAGGGCCGTTTTAACAGAATTGTAGGCCCTGAGCAAAGCAATGCACAGGGGCCCCCTACCCACCCATTCACAGGAACAAAAAATGTCCCCCAGTATTCCCATATCATGTCACTCCAGTCCCCCATTATCTCTCTAGTTCCCAATGTCCCTATGTGATGTCTCCAGCCCCCCCAATATTTCCAAATCATGTCACTCTCTACACTACATATTGCACATTACCCCCTTCTGCTATATCCCTCTCCACACTACATATTATACATTACTCCCTTCTGTTATATCCCTCTCTACACTACATATTGCACATTACCCCTTTTGTTATTACTCCTTCTAGTCACATGCCTATATCCTTACTTATCTGCTCCAGCCTCCTCCACTTCATTTATCTCCGAGGCTCTTCTTTCTCTGAAGCAGGAAGCTCTGCCCCCTCAGCTCCGTGCCTGCAGAGCCTGACTGTGATGTGCTGATCCTGCCTCCAGTGAGTGTAGCTGCAGGCAGAAGCAATATGCACACTTCTGCCCGGACCTGTGCAGCTCTCCTAGCTACTGGACCCGAAGGCCATGCATACCACCTAACAAAGGCACGCATACCACAGGTTGAGAACCCCTGGTCTAAACAGAAGCTGCAGGAGGGGAAAGATAATAGACAGGGACGTTTTTTTCACTAGGCAGTTTAGGCTCGTGCTGGGCTTTGCTGAAGGGCCCCTTGATGTGTGGGGGCCCTTGGGCACTAGCCCAAACTGCCCAGTGGAAAAGACGGCCCTGCCGATCAGCATACTTGCCCATTCATTCTGAAACAACGCCGCTGACCTACCACAATGACTATACAGGTGAGGACTCTATGGGGAGGGTTAGGGTATGATAAATACCACAGATGAGCGGGTTCAGTTCTCTGAGAACGAAGCCACCCGAACATTGGGATCATCAAGGCAAAACCCCCATGAGCCCGTTGTCGGATCTTGCAGATTTTGCCATTGCTCAGAGAGCAATGCCGCGTTGGTGAAGGAGCAAGGATTCATCAAAGGTAAGTAAAAAGATCTTATGGGAATACTGGGGAGAGGCTGGAGGGACATTATGGGAATACTGGAGAGGCTGGAGACATATGATGGGGGATTCTGGGGGTCTGGAGACATGATGGGTGATATTGCGGTGCTAGAGACACGCAATGGGGTTATTCTACAATTTTAGCTGTTGTTATGACTTTAATTTGAACCAAAATACACAAGGGCTGTTTTGGCAAAACCAAAACACAACAAAAGGCCAGATGCACGTCTCTAATAAATACTCCCTATTCAGCATGGAGACTTCATTCCAGGAATGATCAATTGCATATCCAAGACAGAAACATTTGATTCAGGAACCACTTTAGAATTTGGTGGTATAAATCAGCCTTTAAAAAAAAAAAAAAAAAAAAAGTGCTGTACTTACCACCTTCACAAAAGTTAAAAATCCCTTTTATACTCTGTGTGCGTTCATATGGCAGATATACAGTTATCTTTCTGTGCTCGCACAACACAAATCCCTGCTGCGCTTCCACATGAAACACAGAGGAAAGTAAACACCAGTTGACATTTTACACTCTCCCTATTTTCTATAGCTTTCTGAACACCACCGAAACCTATTGCTCTACATGCAAACACCAAATTCTGTGTGGGGTTTTTTTTTGTTTTTGTTTTTTTAATACAGCAAGCTTGAGATTAGGGGGCTGATTCAAAGTTACACACTTCTTTCAGGTGCAAGTAGAGACCTGAGCAATAGCATGTTGTACTGCAAGGGGAGGCAATTCTGGTTGTGAAACCAGAATTAGGAGGTGAAGCTTCTTAGCTGAACTCTATTTTATGGATTAAACAAAGCTAACTCTCACCTGCATGCAAAAGAATTTAAATTAATTGCCATCCCTTACTTACTGCAAAATTGTCTAGCCAAGCTGTACACTTGCACCTGTTTTGCCCTTACTCCCAAACTGTAGGTTTGTAGAGGAAAATATTAATTTCCTTGTCAGCAACTGACAGTTCTGCTAATTTAGACCTGCATCTGTCCAGAAATATCTGTGGGAAAGCGGATTAAAAGAAATACAGTATATGCACTATGCACAATATATAAGGACACCCAAGAACCCACATTAAGTATTGCTGTCTTTTCAAGTTAATACCACCCTCACAATTCATTTACCTTTGTACCCCAACCACTGCAACCCATTCTGAACAAAACCCCACTTCAGTGTTTACTAAACTGCAGGCCTGGCCAGTGGCTCTTCAGGTGTTCCAAAATTACCAGCATGCTTTGTCAAGCATCAGCTGTGCCAACAGTCAGAACATGCTAGAAATAGTATTACAACACCTTGGGCATCAAATCAGTCAGGCCTGATATACAGGAACAGAAACCAGTTGGGTTAGACACCTAAACTACATTAAGTAGCTTTTGGTTCACTACAGGCATGTACAATCACAGCAAATACCTTTTAGGTGCCAACTTTAATAATTTAGTAAAGCATTTATTTATTATTATAGTAGGAAATGAGGAGCATATGCTAGTGGAAGAAAATTTGAGCTGTGAATTGTCTAAATTAGCCTACAAAATCTTTAAGATTATTATTGTATTTGTAGCTTGACCATTTGGTAGTTTAATAAGAGCAAAACAGGCGTAAGTGAAGACCTCAGCAAAACCATGTTGCAATGAGGGAGGAAATATCCAAATTGTGCAAACAGAAATAAAGTTGAGATTTTCTACCACTGTAGCTTAGAAACTAAACTTAAAGTTAAGCATTAAGGGCTGGATCCAGGCTTAATGCGCTTGAAATTAAGAGGCAAGTTATTCCTGGGCTAAATATGTTGATAGCAGGGGAAGTTAAGTTAATTGTATTCTTTGCATGCAGGGATATTTCTTTAAATTTCTTACTGCACACAAGTACTGACCAGTTTTACTTTTACACTTATTTAGACTCAGGCCAGGAAGCATCACCTCAACTCTAATACTGTTTGCAACAGATGAAATAGGACTCCCCTGCAATCAATATGGTTTAGCCCAGGAGTAACTCCTACCTTAATTTGAAGCTCCTTAAGTCTCAAGATCCAGCCCTAAGTTTCAAGTGCAAACAAAATTCCCCTGCATGCAGATAAATTCACCTGTATTGATTGATGAGTTTTGCTTATATTTACTCTTGCACCTATTTTCTTCCATACACTCAAACTCTAGGTCTGCCACTTGATATTTGCAAGACAAACTCAGTCATTCCCAAGCCAAGCAAGTATTTAATTCTTTTGAATGACTCCGTATTGCAGAAATATATTTTTGGTGAGATTACAAAGTTAAACCCATGCTCTAGGAATCAGGGCCAGTGCTACCATTAGGCGATCGCCTGGAGTACCGGGTCCACGGGGGCAGGAGCAGTCTCCCGCATTCATTTACCTACCTTTTGTGTAAGTCTGCTGCGGTGAGTAAAGGGGAAACAGAGATGAGGCTCCATCACCCCCTTTACTCACCGCAGTAGAGTCTGCGACTGCCTCTCTCCTCCTCCACATCTACTCTCTGATCAATGACAGTGCATGACCCCAAGGTCACGCTGCGTGTCATTCATCAGAGAGATCACCGCAGAGGAGTTAGGATTAGGTAAGTGATTGGTGACTATGAGGAGTTCTGTATGGTTATTACAGGGTGGGGGAAGGGTGATTAGTATGGGGTGGGGAAGTGATTATTACGGGGAGGGGGCTGCTATATGAGTTAAACTAGGAAGGGGGCTGCAATATCTAATTAAAACTGGGGAGGGCCTGCAATACCTAGAGGCCTGAAAGGCCATATGAATGGGCGAATATAAGGGGGGAAACGTCGCCTAGGGTGCCCAGGGACCTAGCTCCGGCCCTGCTAGGAACGTAATTTACAAATTTGTATTTCTGCTGTTAACTTACTTTCCCATCAGTGAAGAAAATAGCTTTTGGCTGTGCATTTATATAGTAAAAACCTGAGCAATTTAGATTTTTTTCTTTTAATGTCAAACCAACGAATTCCTATCACAAAAAAGGCTTTAAAAGTTGCACAATAATTTGTTAAAATAACGCAGATAGGCGTTTGTTCCATACCCCTATACACAGCAAGCATTCATAAGGTTTCCAGTTACAGTTTTGCAGTTACTAAATAAAATGCCCAACAATACTTCTGCTTTAGAGTTAAGCAGCACCACAAGTGTTTTATGGCTGCTATATTGGACAAAGATTCAGATAAAATGGGGACATTTTGTCCAAAAGCGAGCATATTATCACTGTTGCACACTGGCAGAACAGTCAAACAAATTGAAGTTATCAGAGCTATGAAAGTGTTCCTTTATGACAAGTTTTATATAAAGCAGTAGTTTCATTTTTGTGAACTTAAAAACTCAAATGTTACACAAAGCTTTAAGAATATTTTGTTAAAGGTTCACTATGCTGCACAAGTGTTAAGAAATCATCGCACTGAACTACTAGTCTGCAATTGTTTGGCATTAAAATGAATGCAACAGATCTCCTAGCATGTCAACAGTAATAAACCTCTAATGAAGCCTCTAACTCCTGGATTTCTACAGATGCAAGAAAAAGCACCAAGTAAATCTGTGCAATTATCAATTTTTGTTCATATGAATATGGTTTTTATATGAACAAAAATTGATCGTTTTGGGATCCAAAACATACTCCAATGGCACAATTATCACCCTTTTTGTAAAAAAAAACCACCCCCCTAGTTTATGCAACAGGTTATTACACAAATTGCTGTACATGAATGCATTCTGTACTGTATTGGCCCATGTGAAAAAGCCAAAATCCACAGACAAGCACCCACATAAAACACAGTTTAAACATTTACCAAAGAGACCATCATACTGTGCATATACTTGTCTGCTGACAAGAAAACACATTCACTGCACATAGGCCAGACTGCTGAATACGTGACAAAGCAATATCAGAACATTTGGAAACAGTTATACTAATAAAATACATAACCAGATGAGGTCCTTTAATCTGAAGACAAGCTGCTCAAGCACAAACCATTAACATTCTGCATTTACAGCAAATACTACAGGAGTTTAAGGAGGGGAAAAAAGTGGGTAAAACATAAGTTGACACGTTCAGGACAAGGTCTCTTCTCACACACACTCTTCTTTAAAAAAAAGTCTGTAAGGATATTCAGTCACACATATTCCATGAAATGACTTGGTGTCCAGGTGTTACAGGAAAAAAAAGGTGTCTCCATATCGGAATGTCCACACAGAAGGCTCTGCCAAGGCTAAACTTGTTTGGGAAAGGGAAGTCAACATCCCTTCAGCCCTCAGAGTCCTTACAATTTAGGAGATGGCTTGAGGTTTGGAGACACTGATTACTCTTCAGTCATCAAACCTCATTTTCTTTCCTTGATTTCCACCTCTGAATCCTCCACCTCCTCTACCTAAACATAAATAAAAACAAAGTGTATAATAAATACCATGAAACCCTCAAGTAGGTTATAACAAAATATCGATATCAAATTTACATCTTATTACAGATTTCTTACCTCCAAATCCACCACGTCCACCGCCCCTTCCGCCAAATCCTCCACGTCCACCACCTCTGCCACCAAACCCACCGCGTCCACCACCTCTGCCGCCAAATCCGCCGCGTCCACCACCTCTGCCGCCAAATCCGCCGCGTCCACCGCGTGAGCTATCACTTTTGGGCTTTGCAAAGTCTAAAGTGACTCTATTTCCATCTATTTCCCCATCCTCCATTGCGTCCTTTGCAGCTTTAGCATCTTCAGATGAAGAGAAATCTACAAACCCATACCTGGTGAGAGAGACACAGTAAGCATATTTTCTGACAATGGTCAAGTTCTTCAAATACTGCAACTATGGAACTAGCATGTAGCACTCTGGTAGTTTAAACCTCACTTAAGGCCAAACGACATTACCAATTGTGCATTTGTATTCTTCTCTTGCGAATCAGTCTACAGCCACTGGAAACTGGCAGGACAGAGCTCAATGAGAAGCTTTGCTATAATGTTCTACATAACAGTACCATGACGACAACATTTAAGATAAATCTGGGCATTTCTATACATAACACCTACCCCTTTGATGCTCCAGTGTCCCGATCTGTTACTATCCTGGCAGTTATAGAACCATCAAAAGATTCTTTTAAGGTTTCCTCTGTTGTGTCTTCAGAAAGACCCTTAACAAAAAGGGTTTTTGATTGGACAGATCCTTAAAAAAAAAAAAAAAAAAATGTTATTTCATTATAAATTTACGTTTCATATTTATAGTACAAACAAGCCAGATCAGTACTTGACTATCCTTAGAAACTCATCATGAATCTCAGATATATCATTCATCATTTTTAGCATGACTTTATAGCCCTACATGGAATAGTTTAATGTCATACCTCGTCCACCAGTTTGAGGGCCACCTCCTTGGCTGTACTCAAGTCTTATTGTCCTGCCTTCAATATCTGTATTATTGTTATTTTCTAAAGCCTCCTTTGCATCTTCCACGGTAGCGAATTCAACAAAAGCAAAGCTGAAAAATAAAGTAAAATCAATCCTCGAACAAATACTGAAAACCAAAGCAGACTCAAATCCAAAAGTGGTGTTTAAAAACCAAATACAAATTACATGTACACCCTTGTTTCTACTGAATATTTTAGTAATAAGTCTACATTGCAAGGCAAGCTAAACATGTAAATAAAATGGGTTGAATGCAAGGTGTTAAGCTTACAGAGCAAACAGGCAGAAATCTACAGATGCTAAAACTATAAGCGCCAAGACCCCGATAGAAATTTTGACTGACTACCTGGAAGTGAATTCTAAACTGCGGCCTGGTAATTCACTAATGGCGGGGATGGTCTTGGCTGCAGACCACGGCAAGTTGCTAAACAGGCATTTTAAATGGTCCTCTGGACCCATAAAGTTATAACCTCAGAACAATCATAGCAGTCTCATGTAATCAAATGAGATCGTATGGTCTCTGAACTGTTTTCACTAGCGGTGCAATTGTTTCATTATAATACATTTTTAGGTTGCAGACGGTTTAATCTTTAGTTGTACTCACCCTTTGGGCCGGCCCTGGTGCTGTGGTATTCTAATCGATGTTGCCTTATCAAAAACTTCCTGTAAATGCTCTTCTGTAGCACTGTATGACACATTATTAACAACAAGAATCTTTGCTTCACCTACAACAAAAAAAGTTAATGTTTTGAGAAAACAGTATGAGGCTTCAGGTTTAAAATGAAACTCCCAAAAAAAAAAAAAAGTCCCTGCACAATTACAATAACCCAATCATTCACAGCTGGCCACTTTAAAATGCAGTGGAGACCTATTAAAGGTACCCACATAAACATACCATCAAATTTATAAAGCAAAATATGTTAGATTAAAAAGATGTACCACAAACCTGGTCCTCTTTTCACTCCTGCATTTTGACTCTTGTCGCCTGTGTAATCAATGAAGACAGAACGGCCTTCAACCTCTGCACCTTGCTTTTCTTCAATGGCTTTATCTGCCTCGGCTTCAGTGTTAAATTCTATATATGCAATCCTACAAAAAAACAAAGTTTAAAATATTCAGTTTAGCCGTGCATTGTTTTCCAGATATATCAGCTTCATTTCAAAGAATGAAATCTCTTCCTGTTCTTATCCATTAAGTTTCTTATATAGATTTTTCTACATTATTACACACTGCTTTATTACAACCCGTTTCACATACACGATTGATGTATAAGAGTGACTCAGTGGAGACTAATAGTCATGCCCCATGTTAATATTCAATTATGTGCCTAACGGACAGAAACAGCAAATATTGCAGCTTTTTGAAAACTGTTTGAGAGATTATATTACAGGTCTCATTAAACAGAATTCAAAACAGGTATCTAAAGTGTAAACGGAATATAAATTTCCTGCATTCAAAATTATGGTTTTCCGATGACTACAACTTACCCTTTACTGGACCCATCTTTCCCTGTAGGAAGACGAATTTCTTTGGCATTTTCAAATATTTCCTGCAGCGTATCAACAGTTGTGCTATAAGGAATATTCTTAACAAACAGAGTACGTGCGTCTCTTTCTGAAAATGAGAGAATAAGTCTTGCTTATAATCAAAGACAACCTTAACAGGACACACTAATTAAGTCTACTATTAAAGCCCAAATACTGTAAGTTAAAGGTACCTTTCTTATTCTCAACAGTTTTTGTTTTCTCAGCAGCAGAGTTTGCTTTCTCCACTTTCATCTCAAAACCAAGGACTTTCTTCCCATTCAGCTTAAGTGCTTTTTCAACCTCTTCTACAGTAGAGAAATCCACATAACCGAATCTCCTACAATATGAAGATCTGGTGAGCAAACTAGAGCAACACAAAGTAGTTCCTGATGCACCACCAAAAACAAACTTACTTTGATCCACCAAGACGGACATCCACGACGGTCAAATTTTTACTGGTGAAGAACTCTCTCAGAGCTTCTTTTATCTCATCAAAGTCCTTAGAGGTATTCAGATTTGCAACATAGACTGAGAAGCCTAGACAAGGGAGACAGAAGTTCGGAAACATTTAATTCCATTATTAGTAATTAACAATTCTTCCACAGAATAAATGTGGAGGTCTTTTTGGAGATCAAATAACTGAGATTCATACAAGGTTGATTAGATTTTAAACATAGCTAGGAGACAACAAAAAGTACAAAAACTATCTCCAAACCTTCACCTTCTGTCTTCTGTTTCTTTGATTCAGGTGCATCTTTATTTTTGGGCATTTCTTTTTTGCGTTTTCCAGAATCTTTTACAGTATCTGATGTGTAGAGAAAAAGTGTTAAAATATGAATGCTACATATGTGTGTAAATAAGAGGTTGGTTAACAAACCATACCTTCATCTTCATCATCATCTTCCTCGTCATCATCATCATCATCTTCCTCATCGTCATCATCCTCATCTTCTTCAGAGTCATTTTTAACTGGAACGGGTTTCTTTCCTTTAGTTACTGGAGGTGCTACTTCCATTGCTTCATCCTCTTCTTCAGAATCTAAATTGAAACATTTGCTTTTAATTTAACTTTGTAATGCAAGATAAAACTTTGATTACATAGTACACAAAATACCAAGATGCATGTTTGCTGGTGATGAGCCATCATGTCAACTTAACGCCTGTTTTTCAATCTTCAAATTTCAACACCAGCAGCTTCTTCATGCAATGATTGAAATATCAAGCAAAACTTCTGTCCAATACACATTGCTGTGTACAGGCCAGCAATAAAAATGTAGGGCCCGATTCACATTTAAGCTTGTGCTTAAGTGCGTATTTCGCCAAATGACCTACTACACATGCATAGTAGGTATTTACATACCACCTTGGTATGTAGATTGCGTCCGTGCAGCCTTTAAAGTCTGCAAGGAGTACTTTAAATAGTGAGATGGTGTAATGCCACCTCAGGACGTGCTTAGGAAGTGGGAGGGGGGAAGCATTTATATTAGCTGGGGAGGCAATGTCCATACAGACATTGCACTGTCAGATACGATAGTCCTATGGCACTTGTAAGCCAAAAGGTACCTAAAAATCAGGTCCATAAATATTTAATTCAAAAAGCATGCAGCACCAGAGTTCAGAACGAAGCACAGGGTGCATTCAATGAGCCGTTTAAATCTAATTGTACAGCATGGGCTGTGTAAGGTTGAAAGCAGCATGTTTGAAGCAAATTATTAGTTCTAACATTGCCCAACACTCAGATGACGATATCATCCCTCAGATGAAAAGGGTAAGATTGTTTAGCCACTGATACACTGTACACTTCATTGAAATAGTTGGACTCTGCAGCAAGTGATCTAGGCACTTAAATAGGATAGTCACAGCACAGCCTGTAGCATATATTCTTAAGTATCTAACAGGAACTCTATAAGTCATGCTCACCTTCCTCCTCCTCCTCTTCCTTCTTTGCTACAGGCTTTCTGGCAGTAGGTTTAGCCTCTTCCTCAGACTCATCTGAAAAGATTTGATGGTTATTTATGTCAGATAAAGTGTACTGCTAATAATTTAATGTTACATAAACAATGCAACCAGACAGGTTTACAGTCTGGATTAATACACGCGTAGCACATCAGCCAAAGTGATCCTCACATGATAATCAGTATTAAGTCCCAAAATATTCATCATCTGTGCTCATTCTATTGATCTGAATCAAGAAAAAGGATTAACATACCCTCATCGTCATCATCCTCCTCCTCCTCAGATTCTTCCTTTTTAGCTAGGGTCTTTTTGGCAGCTGGCTTCTTGGCAATTGGCTCTTCTTCAGATTCCTCATCTATAAAAAAAAAAAAAAAGTCAATCAGCATATCTCAATCACTTTACAAATATCACTTGTGCCACACACTAACTCCTCAGTACTACTGACTGGTAAGTTGCAAAGTACTGCAGTCATGAGGAGCCCTTTACACATCACTGATCTAAAAAACACCAAAACATACCAGACTCCTCCTCTTCATCGTCATCATCCTCCTCCTCACTGTCCTGCTTCTTGGTCTGTTTACCATTCTTTGCACCAGCTGGAGTAGCTCCCTTCTTTCCAGGGGTAACAGCAGGCTTGGCTGCCTTCTTGGCTGGGGTAGCTACCTTCTTGGCCGGAGTAGCTGCCTTCTTTGCTGGAGTAGCTGCCTTCTTTGCCGGTGTTGCTTTAGCTGGAGTGGCAGCTTTCTTTGCTTGTGTTTTCTTCACAGGAACTTCCAGCTGCGAAAAGTAAAATTAAAATTTAGAGAACAGTACCATAAAAACAAAACCCTAAAATAAAACTATACTTTGTTCAGTTCTGGAGGCCATAAATACATTAGAGACTATCTTTTGTAACATACCCTGTAGTATTTCAGTTGCCCTTTGCAAAGACTAGAGGAGCTAAACATGTATAACTTGAAGCACAGAAGGGAGAGGGGAGATATCACCCTCCTAAAATTTCTTATGTAATAAAACATGACAATCGAATAAATTGGATGGTGAA
Source organism: Limnodynastes dumerilii (assembly GCA_011038615.1). NCBI lineage: Eukaryota > Metazoa > Chordata > Amphibia > Anura > Limnodynastidae > Limnodynastes > Limnodynastes dumerilii. The sequence goes on from WWET01002539.1 coordinate 230,573, forward strand.
AAGAGGAGGAAATTTATAGAGAAATTACTGCACTAAAATGATAGTGAGAAAGTGGAATAGACCATAGTACTTAATGGTAGTGGTAGATTATGACATAGGAGAACACCTCAATCATGCTTAAAATAAATTCATCCAGTACCTCTACATAATTTGGGGGGGGGGGGGTTTCAATCTACTGCTACCATTCCGTTACAATTACCATTATTTGTAACCAGATATACAATTGATAACTATTGGAACATTTGAAGTAAGATCAGAGAACACAAAATGGTAAAGACACACTCAAGTGCCTATTACACAAGCTAATCATAGACAGGAATCAACACCATAAAAGTAACAAGCATAAAACAAGACCAGTGTAAAAACATCAATACTAGTGGAACATCATGGCTCTAGTAATTTGGCAAACCTATCAATTGAGGGGGAAAGAGACCACGGAGTGTATAGGCAAAAATCGTAAGGGGTGTGTGAAAACGAAATTAATGCTAACACATACAAAACTGAAATGAGCATAACAAGAAGCCATAGTACACAAATTGTAGTGAAAAATGGCAAACAAGCAACTACAGATTAAGTTTGAAACAGTATAACATGTTAACAAAACTAAACAATTCACAGGAGTGTTACAGCTATAACTTCCCCTAAATGTGTATTGGGATCTGTGTTTTGGTACTAAAGACTTAAGTGTTACAAAACTATTACCTCTTCTCCACTGTCCTCTTCAACATCATCTTCCATTTCTTCTTCACTATCATCAATATCTTTTGGTGGGGCAATCTTCTTAGGTTTACCTTGTGTCTTAGCTCCCTTTATTTGGGAAAAAGTTACAAAAGTTAGCAATATGTCCACTAGCAGTACAACAATCTACACAAAACAACAGTTACAGTTAACGCAGCATATTGCCCCCTGAAAAGCATACTTAAGTCTAAAAAGCAGACCTTAAGTTTTCGATAAAGGTCGACGTTGGCCCAATGCCCACGTTTCCAACACGTGGATCGCTTCCCATCATGGATTTCACGTTAGCGGCCACGTGGAGGACCAGAAATAAAACCACGTGGAACGACCACGTGGTTTTTCACGGCGTGCGCGTGGAGGACGGAAGTTAGGCCGTGGTTTCTTCCCCACCCCCGAGACTGGGTTAGCGGGAAGACAAAATGGCGTCGACACTAGAACACACACCTTCAGTCTCCCGGGAACCCATGAACACGAGGACCGCACGACAGATAGCAAACCGCCCTATTTCCACCCACATATATAAAACAATACATCTACTGAATTACTAAGAGAACCAATATCCTCCAATATTTACACACACACACAATCAGTAACTGTTGCGTGGATGCATTCTCACATCTCTATATTTCCTTATCAGAGCTAAATCCCGTATAGACTCGGTGACGTCATGCACTGCTCACCGCGCGCGGCGAGATTACAACGCATGCGCAGTGATTAATGCGAGCCGCAATGCACAGGCCCCAGAATCAGTTTTATGTCGTCGTGACTCAAAACAATCACTATGCGCTTAAAACACAGCATGTAATACGATAAGGCGTCGTTTGCAATTTACAGAATAATATACATTACCAATTCATAAACCAATGCTAGTCGTTGCATGCGTATTACCTTTGCTAGTTTCACCATGCTGGCGGTTGCTAGATGTTCCTTGTAGATGGAAAGGTCACGTGTCTGTATGCTGGTCTAGAGGACACGCGATGGCTGTGACACAAAACCGACTGGGCACAGAGCTCTTGAGAAGGCGCTAATAAAGACTGTGAATCACGTGCCACCCGGTAACCAATCCGCGAGTAGCAAAGTGGATAGTTACCGCCCTGGTAATCTGAGTCTGTGCGAGTGGCTTGCCAATTACAAGCCGTGGATTTACAATGGAACGCACGTGTGTAACCAATGACATCGCGATGTTCGCTTTGGCCTATGGGCGAGCAGAACACGGAGAGTTTCGTGGCCATTTTGGGAGCATTTACCATGTGGTTATCAACATGTGTAAGATGGCCGGTCTGTGTCTCTGTTCGTGCATGTTTATATTACAGCGCTCAGTACATGCTTTTCATTTCAATGGTTTGTATGTACACTCGGCCGTATATTTAAAACACTTCAGCCTGTTCGATTCGTAGTTTATAGGTTTGATTAACCTATATTTGAAGTAAATACGTGTTAGTCATTGTTATCGTTGCAATATGTATAGTAACGTCAGGCTACTTAAGATTGTTTACTGGAATTTATATAATCCTATCTATTTTTGTATAAAGTATAATTCAAGCTTTCCACATGCGAGACTATAACACTATTCGAATTCTTTCAGATTTTATAGCCCTGTTGATACATCTTCCATGTGTTGTAATGATCTACGTTAATGGCAGTGTAGCGAAACCGTGTTACTTAAAACTCCAATATTGTGCATAAATAAATTTCATTTTGACGTATTTACAATGATATGTGAGTGCAAAGTTGTTATGTCTACTTAATTAACAGTTAAAGTGAACCCATTGCGATACAGCGATTTACTGAGGGACACAGTGGGAGTTGTGTTTTTGCACGTGGGCTGCTACTCTTCCTCGGTGTGTCGCAAAGTATGAAATGGAGACTGCAGTATGGAAAGCGTGCAAGAAACTTTTATCCATCTACTTTAGCAAAGTAATTTTATCACTATAAGAATAATTTCGTAATAAAATCACAATTTTATGTTCAAACACAAATTTGTGACAAATTAAAGATAGTAGTGAATCTACTACAACTACTATCTAAAACGTTCTTGCAGTTTATATACTGTTGTAGAGTTCAGCTTTGGAATGGTCAGTAGTTTGGCAACTACAGTTTAATGCCAAATATGCAAACTCATGGTTTTGAAGCTCAATATAACATTAATGGCGCTGCGTTAGAATTTACTGAGAAGAAATGGGAGAAAGGAGTCACTATTTTATGTAAATAAGTAAAGTAACAAAGCAACCAGAAAGTCAAGTCAGATGACTAGTTGCAAAAGGAGAGAAATTAGCAACAGAATGAGATGTAGCTATGTTACCAGGTCATTAGTATGGTATCACCTAAAATACTGTGTTCTGGTGACTATATTTCCAAAAGAACATATATACATTACATACTGGGCAAGAAAGAGAAACTAAAATGGTCACAAAACAAAAAGAAAGCATGTATAGCTTGGAGCAGAGGGGGAAGGGGTTATATGTTAAGGCAGAGGTTCTCAACATTTTTTTGGCGAGTACCAGTGACCTGCTCGGAAATCAGTTCCCACCAGGTACCAAATTTGATATATTTATTTATATCTAGAGAAAGTTTCAGGCTGGGTGCCAAGTAAGTAAACCAGGTATTCTTTAATAGAGTCTCTTCAATAAACCTCTATTTTGTATCCGGAGTTTGTACAGTGGTTATTACTATTATATCACTTGTGATGAAAACAATGAGGGAAAAAAAGAGCGCCTTGCTATAAGTGTAGTTAATGATACTGAATCATCCAGACACCACCCTACGTGCATATATTGGATATATCACAGATATAGTGACACCTTAACTTAGTTTTAACCCAAAAATACACATAAAATAGTTAGTAGTATATACAAGGAAAGACAATGTATGTCCCATACCAGAAGTTCTCTTTGCACAATGACTTGTAACACACAGCTTCCAATAGGTCCTCAATAGTTCATAAATAATAAAAAGACACACACAGACCATAGTGTAATATCTTAAGCACAAATATATAAAAGACATAAGCATATAAAGTCTCAAACCTATCTGTAGTATTTAGCTCTTC
>WWET01002540.1:14238-33468 GCA_011038615.1 Limnodynastes dumerilii
TCCCACCCTTATTAGACTAGCTCCCCCCGCCCACCTACACTAACCTTAACGTAGGGACGCTGGGGGACGTCCCCTCCAGCATCCCTACGGCGCTGCTACGGACGCCCGATTTCACGATCGGGCGTTGCCGTAGCGACGCCGGCCAACATCTGCCCGGCTTTTTACTAAAGTGTTGATAATTTTTTTTCATTTAACATTAAACTTCATAAACAACTCAGCTAAAGTAGCTCATGTCTTTTTGAGCTACTCCAAATGCAGTCTGAAATGTATCTGTGTAGGCTATATTATGATCTGAATTTGGATGAACAAGAAATAGATATAAAAAAAAGTAATTTTTGATGTCCCTCTTGTGCAGGCTCTGAGTGGGTGAATGAAATTTCCTTCTTCGTTAATGCAGTAATAGTTTGAATAATTTTAGAGGAACTCTTTAGAACCCCTTAAGAGTAAGTTACAAAACCAATAAATATTTCAACTGATTTTAGTGGCGTGTTCAGAGATCCGTTTTTGCGGGAAGTTGTAATTAAATTTACGCTATCTATGTTGATTTTATGCATGGAAGTCCATTAGGCACGGACTTGTGAATTGCACGCGAGAAAATACATACGGAGGGGCGTGGTTATAATCCGTCCCAAGACAGACACGTTAAAGTGGGTGGGTAGAGGCATTTAAATGACTGTTTGAGGGCGCAGTTAGTTAGATACGCATGTACGGAAGTATTATACACACTGCACACTTAAAGATAAGGTCGAGGCACTCGTAAGTCACCGTCAACCCATCCGTGTGAGGAGAGTGTCATGGGTGTTGCTTTGCAACGGCCGTGCGTATAATTGCGAACCTTTCGCTGACAGTTCTCTGAACGTGGCCCAGTATCTTGTGATTCACTTCAGTCCAGTACTGTTTTTTTACTAAACCAAATGGCATGACAACACTTTCAAAATGCCCATTATCTTAGCTTCGGTCATTCTGTACTTCATCACAATGTTTCAATAAACCTCTTTAGCACTGGATTTTAAAGCACAGTTAAACACTCTACAAAGGCAGCTGTCTGAGGATGAGGATGATAAACATGACACATGATATTTTTTGCCTAAATATCTTTAAAAACTTTAGGGCCGCTTATAACAACAGAGACATGAATTCAGATCCCTGGTCGGCAATGATTACTTTTGGCAGACCGACACAGGAAACAAGTTCTATAAGCTTAGCAGAAATGTGTTTTGCTGTGACAACCCTTATCTGAAGGTTTCCTGGATAACGGTTGGTAAAAGCTACCAATGCTACAATAAACTTATAAGAGAAGTGGAGCTCATCCAAAGACAATAATTTTTTGTTGAGGTGCTTTTAAATAAAAGGGTACAGAGGAAGGTTTAACACTTTGGACTGGAATCAGAATTAATAATGTGAAGGGCCTTATGTATATCAACCCTAACCTTATTTGTGCGCATACGCGAGGCATATGTTACACCCAATGGGAGCAGGGTTAGGCATGTAGAACAGGCTGTGGCAGCGGCATTAAGCAGTTTCATGTGGATCTGAGTAAACAGATCCGCACAGAACAATTAAGGGCGGTTTATGGAGGTGGAATTTGTTTGCAGCCTGCACAAGTGAGGGGAGTGGCTGGGGATTTCTCAGCTCTCTTCCATGTGGATTTCCAGACCCCTGTACATTCGGAACACGAATGGATGTCTGCATCAGATATTTCAATATAAGGACTATCCCAACATCAGCATTAGATTACACAATAAGATACCGTCACTCTCATAAGAATTTCCCCTAAGGTCAGGTCATCCCTGAACAGGAAGGAGTATTTTTTATTTCATTTTTTTTTTTTTAAATAAAAGCTCCTTTAAATTCAAATTCATATTTACCAGGGAATCTGAGGTAAATATCTTTTATTTATATAATTATACACACAAAATGGAAGTTGCTCAGATCAATTTATAGGTAAATGCAAACAGGTGCATGAAAGGCCGGGGGTAATATGCTAGCCACAGAAACACAGGAAAGGAAATGCCCAGCAACACTGCCATTAACTATAATTATAGTAAAAATTCTAATTATGTAAACAGTTCCCAGTTTGCAAAAACTGCGGAGCATGAATACATATGAGACCGCACAATGTAGCTCCATGACCTCTTGAATCTAAGATAGACAATAAATATAAGGCTACTCCCTTAACTAGGATATGGAAAAAATATATGTATATTGTTGCTGAAATAACAGTAATCACCTAGAAATATATGGGGGGTGCTGCCACATTAGTCCTTAATTAATTCAAGAACAGCATAAAGATAAAAAGGATTGGACTAATTTACGGCGCATTGCAAATAATCAGTCTGGAGCAGAAATTATACTATAACATATAACCTGCTAAAAAATATGAAAGTCCAGTAATGTATACTTGGAGTAGAAAATAAAATATACATTTTAATGATATACACTAAAATGATAACTGGTGAAATATTAACATTGATAAAAAATCACTGCTAACAATATTAGCAATATTGCAATGGCAAAACAGGGATTAGTATAGATGAAAAATATATCATACAATCTCACCAAATTAAAATGATCAAAGATGCTTGAATAAATTACCCATCCAGTGCTATTCTCCCTATTCTAGTATACAAACAGATCTGAAACCTAAATCAAAGTGCCTAGCCGCCTCACGACGGGACTTCACTCTGAGACAAGCGGAGTATATCTGTCCCTATGCTAATTCTAAGTGCCCCAAGACTGCTAACTAAAAGTGGTACTGGATAGGTAAATACCAAAATTGAATTGTAGCAATGATAATATAAAAACGAGGGAAACCGGGGTGCACCCTGGAGTCCCCTTACCACCAACGCGCGTTTCACCGACAGGCTTTGTCAAGGCAACTATAATTATATAATTATGCAAGATTATAACACACTTCAGAGTTCTCTGACCATAGACCTAGCATGGTTAAGCTAAAGTTAAATAAATAACACTGGTAGACCAAAACACTTAGGGCCTGATCCAGACCTACGCTCGCATGCGAACGTACACTGATCGTAAGCGAAAAAACGGCAGAAAAAACGCACTGCGCATGTGCATAGTGACAACTTCTGGTCGCACCAAAGTCCTTTTTGTAGCGGCGAATCTGGCGTCCGTATTGTTTGTGTTTTTTCCGACGACGGGGCGTGTTTATAGTACGAAGTTAGTACGGACGCTGGAGTTAAGGAATGTAGGCGGGGGGAGCCATTTAAATTGTACAGTATGGGTGTGCTTAGGCCGCTACGAACAGCGCGTCGCTACGAAAATACGTACGAACACATGGAAAAGTTAGGGTAGGAGTCAGCGGGCGTAATGAAAGGAAGGTAAGGGGAGTGTCGTGGGAGTGAAAGTTTTTACGCTGCAGCGGTAATAGACACCTCACATGTTGGTCAAAGGGTTTTTGGTGAATAAATGTTGTTGTTCAAATGAACCAGAGGACCACTGTACAGATTACTTCTTTTGTCTAACGAACATTTCAGGCATCACTTCTAACTCATAGTACACTGTGATGTACCCTGATTTATCATCTGCATAAGGCATCTGTTGATCTCCCGAACCACATTTAGTTACATAAGGAGATCTCAATGAACTTGTCTGAGATTTGAATCTATCTCAAAGGGCAAGCAGAACTTTTGGCCTCCAGATTGAAAGGCTGGAATCTCCTTCACAATTAAATTAAAGTATGTGCTTTCAGACAGAGGCATAGTGGCTTTAAAAACTTTCTTTGCCCTTGAAGATGGACTTGTCTTTTATTGCCATATTATTAATTCTGTTATGAAAAGTGCAAAAAAGAGGATTGACATCTATTTATTTATTCCCCTAAAGTTAGCTTGAAGGCTGTGCCATGCCACAACAGTGTAACAAAGGAAGATTCATGGGGCACTATAACACTAACAGTCCCACCCGACTCTCTGGTGCTACCCATTCCTGAAGATCTTCAATGAGATGCACCATTTGTTGGTACTCAGATTCACCTCTGTGCTGTGTTTGTTGAATGCCTGTCCTCCGAGTTTGTTCTCTGTGTTCTTCCTCTCCTTGTGCAACACCTGCAATAGAACATGGGAAGCCTGGCCTAACATTCAAAGAAAGGAACAGAGGCCTAGCGCCACTCTCTACTTACTTAACACGCTCCAAACGGGGGACTAAATACTATATTATCACTAACATTGAACTTGGAACAACAGACCAGGTCCACATGCACTATGCAAACTTCTGTTAGAACCGACACCAGGCACTCACATTGCACACAGGCTGTTGGAAAACGAGGGTTGATTACACACAGTGAAAAAAGTTATTTTAAAGGAATGTATCTGTGCTCCTTAATCAGGGATAAATGTACAATGTTATACAAAAAGGATAATGTTTATATGGAATAAGAAAAAAGTTGAAAGATATAAAAAGATATCCGTCTTTAAAAATAAGATGCAATGTACAAATAGTGTACAAAAAAGTCTTTTCACAGATCGTATATGTGCAACAATGTAACTGTTCAGAAAAAATCTTTTAGCCAATTAATTATCCTCTAACTCAAAACTGTTTCCTTGTTTTCAGCTCCCAAAAACATGTAAATAAAAGTAGACAAGAAACACTTCCTTAGTGTGATACGTTTAAAAGAGAAAGTGGTATTCTCAGTCGAAATCTACTCATATAGGGGGTATATTTGCTAAGGTCGATTTTGCTAAAATCGACCAAAGTCCTGGGACTTTACTGGCGATTATGTAATAGCTGTATTCACTAAAGGTGAAGTCCCGGGACTTTAGCCTTTAGCAAAATCGTCAAGGCAAACATCGCTGGACAAAAATCATCCAGCTGTTTGCCTTGTAAAACATAGGGGTTACCGGATTCACTAAAACTGTAAAGGCTTTCTGACACTGCTTAGTTCCCAGTAGTGCAGCACCAGCGAGTCGTTTCGCAGTGGGAACGTATGTCTGGATCCCGTCAAGTATTATTATTGCAAAGTATTACACTGCTCCCACCCAGCTGCTATTTAATACCACCCGGCTGGCAACATTTTCTGGGGAGAACACTGTGTAGTAATATCAGCATCAGCATGTAAAGGGTTATAAGCATGCTGCGCTGTGCCCGCTGTTAATAAAAAAAAAAAACAGTTAAACATAAACACACAATAATTACATTATAACACATTACTTACTAAAAAATACTTTCCCAATACAGTATGTATCCCCCTTACATGTTAAAACTAAACAGGTGGCCATTCTGTATAATAAAAACTTATGTGGCTTGTGCTGTGTGTTTAAAAAGTAAATAAAAAATATTTTGGACTCACCATTCTGCAGTCATCTATCTTGGAATGACTAGCATGGAGTTTGTGATGATCTTCTTGAAGTCCGGCCAAAGTTGATAAAAAAAATTGTCCAGTTGATTGCAGAAGTCTTGAGAGTTGATTGGAGTCCTTCTTTCCAGTGTTCATCCTGTTGCCACGACGACAGCTTCCTTTCACATCATCGGTACCGATGGTAATGAGCTTTCGGACGCTAGAGGTTCCCTTTTATAGTTTTAATGACGTAGGGGGATCTCTAGTGTCTGATGTCAGACACTGGACCGTTCTGCTATCAACTTTGGCCGAACTTCAAGAAGATCATCACGAACTCCATGCAAGTCATCCCCAGATAGATAAGAAATATAAAAAAGAAATGCAGAGCGCCCATGGGGTCTAGTAGAAATTAGAATAATTTTATTTCAATAGAGAATATGTATATATAGACCATTAATACAACAATTAAAATTAATAGTTAAAAAACGACTCTTTTAGAGTTGATAGTTATTATACTTATATTAGTTGGAGGCTACAGCACTTTCAAGAAAACATAAAACATATAAAAAAAACCATATATAATAAAGGATTTATATAGCTGTTGATCAGGCAGCATATAAAGACCAATAATTGCAAACTGTATCCAACTAACAGCGCTGAAGCATAGGTGGCAGGAACGGCAGGTGGACACAGCTCCACAACTATATATTTCTTCAATCCAACGGTGCTCCCAAGTTAGCGGGGGGTTTATTCCCTGTACGGAGGAGTAATCTACAGCTGATTGCCAGCATTGAAATACACTTCCGTCAAGTATCAACCTCACTTCCACTTCTTCCCCTACCATTATATGCGGAGACCCTACTATCACCCTCCCTTCCAACCTCCTTCCCCATTCATGTCCACTTTCCTAAGGACTTCCCATACAATGTTAGTTTCCTCCTTCCATGATCCATCCTCATCGCTTTTTGGGGGTCTCCTCCTAGTCTTCCTCTTTATGTAATTTTAATAATGTTCTATTGTTTATTGATGCCCACTGTATCAAGCCCCCTGTTTGTGGGCAATTGAATGTTATGTTCTTACCATTTTATAAATTGGACATCACGTTAATAAAGAAAGTTAACCAAAAAAAAAAAAAAAGTTTTAAAAAACCACCTCTTCTCCTCTAATGCCATCTCAGGTCCCTGCTCCATGTCCCTCAACGTCACCCCGCGCACTGCCGCCTGCCCCCACCCCACCCACTCTTATAGAGTTGACCGTGGTGGAGCCAGTGATGCTCAGATTGGTTCGTCGCCGGTGGCCAATCGTGGGCGGCGGTGATGTCCCAGACTGACATGTTGTCTCCCCATTGGTTCCTAGCGGACCCTTCCAGTCCCGCTGGGACACGTGGAGGAGACGGAGCACCCAATCCGTGCTGCCATTGCTCACCACCCCCCAACTGAGGTAAGTATTTTACAACAGCAATAAGTTACCCTTAGTACATTAGCTCATGCTGCTGATATGAAAGAAACACATGGGAGCATGAAACCCCTGCTGAATAAAATTAAACATGAAGAACACAAATGGGATGCCTGTGGGGACTACAACTCCGTTTCATAAAGTACTGTTGTTTTCTGGTTGTCACAAACTGCGGCACTTACCGCATCAGGCGTCATCTGTCTGCTGCCCTTTCTGGCCATTGACATGCTTCCAGCCAATCAGAGTCCAGCTCTAGTTGTCTCATGACGGGTGTGGGTCCCCGGTTAGAAAATCCCAATTTCGAAAATTCGAATTGCGAATTTTCTTAATAAAAGTATATTCTGAATAGGGAGTTATAGAGAAAATTCGAAAATAGAAATGTAGAAATAAAAGTATATTCTGAATAGGGAGTTATAGAGAAAATTCGAAAATAGAAATGTAGAAATAAAAGTATATTCTGAATAGGGAGTTATAGAGAAAATTCGAAAATAGAAATGTAGAAATAAAAGTATATTCTGAATAGGGAGTTATAGAGAAAATTCGAAAATAGAAATGTAGAAATAAAAGTATATTCTGAATAGGGAGTTATAGAGAAAATTCGAAAATAGAAATGTAGAAATAAAAGTATATTCTGAATAGGGAGTTATAGAGAAAATTCGAAAATAGAAATGTAGAAATAAAAGTATATTCTGAATAGGGAGTTATAGAGAAAATTCGAAAATAGAAATGTAGAAATAAAAGTATATTCTGAATAGGGAGTTATAGAGAAAATTCGAAAATAGAAATGTAGAAATAAAAGTATATTCTGAATAGGGAGTTATAGAGAAAATTCGAAAATAGAAATGTAGAAATAAAAGTATATTCTGAATAGGGAGTTATAGAGAAAATTCGAAAATAGAAATGTAGAAATAAAAGTATATTCTGAATAGGGAGTTATAGAGAAAATTCGAAAATAGAAATGTAGAAATAAAAGTATATTCTGAATAGGGAGTTATAGAGAAAATTCGAAAATAGAAATGTAGAAATAAAAGTATATTCTGAATAGGGAGTTATAGAGAAAATTCGAAAATAGAAATGTAGAAATAAAAGTATATTCTGAATAGGGAGTTATAGAGAAAATTCGAAAATAGAAATGTAGAAATAAAAGTATATTCTGAATAGGGAGTTATAGAGAAAATTCGAAAATAGAAATGTAGAAATAAAAGTATATTCTGAATAGGGAGTTATAGAGAAAATTCGAAAATAGAAATGTAGAAATAAAAGTATATTCTGAATAGGGAGTTATAGAGAAAATTCGAAAATAGAAATGTAGAAATAAAAGTATATTCTGAATAGGGAGTTATAGAGAAAATTCGAAAATAGAAATGTAGAAATAAAAGTATATTCTGAATAGGGAGTTATAGAGAAAATTCGAAAATAGAAATGTAGAAATAAAAGTATATTCTGAATAGGGAGTTATAGAGAAAATTCGAAAATAGAAATGTAGAAATAAAAGTATATTCTGAATAGGGAGTTATAGAGAAAATTCGAAAATAGAAATGTAGAAATAAAAGTATATTCTGAATAGGGAGTTATAGAGAAAATTCGAAAATAGAAATGTAGAAATAAAAGTATATTCTGAATAGGGAGTTATAGAGAAAATTCGAAAATAGAAATGTAGAAATAAAAGTATATTCTGAATAGGGAGTTATAGAGAAAATTCGAAAATAGAAATGTAGAAATAAAAGTATATTCTGAATAGGGAGTTATAGAGAAAATTCGAAAATAGAAATGTAGAAATAAAAGTATATTCTGAATAGGGAGTTATAGAGAAAATTCGAAAATAGAAATGTAGAAATAAAAGTATATTCTGAATAGGGAGTTATAGAGAAAATTCGAAAATAGAAATGTAGAAATAAAAGTATATTCTGAATAGGGAGTTATAGAGAAAATTCGAAAATAGAAATGTAGAAATAAAAGTATATTCTGAATAGGGAGTTATAGAGAAAATTCGAAAATAGAAATGTAGAAATAAAAGTATATTCTGAATAGGGAGTTATAGAGAAAATTCGAAAATAGAAATGTAGAAATAAAAGTATATTCTGAATAGGGAGTTATAGAGAAAATTCGAAAATAGAAATGTAGAAATAAAAGTATATTCTGAATAGGGAGTTATAGAGAAAATTCGAAAATAGAAATGTAGAAATAAAAGTATATTCTGAATAGGGAGTTATAGAGAAAATTCGAAAATAGAAATGTAGAAATAAAAGTATATTCTGAATAGGGAGTTATAGAGAAAATTCGAAAATAGAAATGTAGAAATAAAAGTATATTCTGAATAGGGAGTTATAGAGAAAATTCGAAAATAGAAATGTAGAAATAAAAGTATATTCTGAATAGGGAGTTATAGAGAAAATTCGAAAATAGAAATGTAGAAATAAAAGTATATTCTGAATAGGGAGTTATAGAGAAAATTCGAAAATAGAAATGTAGAAATAAAAGTATATTCTGAATAGGGAGTTATAGAGAAAATTCGAAAATAGAAATGTAGAAATAAAAGTATATTCTGAATAGGGAGTTATAGAGAAAATTCGAAAATAGAAATGTAGAAATAAAAGTATATTCTGAATAGGGAGTTATAGAGAAAATTCGAAAATAGAAATGTAGAAATAAAAGTATATTCTGAATAGGGAGTTATAGAGAAAATTCGAAAATAGAAATGTAGAAATAAAAGTATATTCTGAATAGGGAGTTATAGAGAAAATTCGAAAATAGAAATGTAGAAATAAAAGTATATTCTGAATAGGGAGTTATAGAGAAAATTCGAAAATAGAAATGTAGAAATAAAAGTATATTCTGAATAGGGAGTTATAGAGAAAATTCGAAAATAGAAATGTAGAAATAAAAGTATATTCTGAATAGGGAGTTATAGAGAAAATTCGAAAATAGAAATGTAGAAATAAAAGTATATTCTGAATAGGGAGTTATAGAGAAAATTCGAAAATAGAAATGTAGAAATAAAAGTATATTCTGAATAGGGAGTTATAGAGAAAATTCGAAAATAGAAATGTAGAAATAAAAGTATATTCTGAATAGGGAGTTATAGAGAAAATTCGAAAATAGAAATGTAGAAATAAAAGTATATTCTGAATAGGGAGTTATAGAGAAAATTCGAAAATAGAAATGTAGAAATAAAAGTATATTCTGAATAGGGAGTTATAGAGAAAATTCGAAAATAGAAATGTAGAAATAAAAGTATATTCTGAATAGGGAGTTATAGAGAAAATTCGAAAATAGAAATGTAGAAATAAAAGTATATTCTGAATAGGGAGTTATAGAGAAAATTCGAAAATAGAAATGTAGAAATAAAAGTATATTCTGAATAGGGAGTTATAGAGAAAATTCGAAAATAGAAATGTAGAAATAAAAGTATATTCTGAATAGGGAGTTATAGAGAAAATTCGAAAATAGAAATGTAGAAATAAAAGTATATTCTGAATAGGGAGTTATAGAGAAAATTCGAAAATAGAAATGTAGAAATAAAAGTATATTCTGAATAGGGAGTTATAGAGAAAATTCGAAAATAGAAATGTAGAAATAAAAGTATATTCTGAATAGGGAGTTATAGAGAAAATTCGAAAATAGAAATGTAGAAATAAAAGTATATTCTGAATAGGGAGTTATAGAGAAAATTCGAAAATAGAAATGTAGAAATAAAAGTATATTCTGAATAGGGAGTTATAGAGAAAATTCGAAAATAGAAATGTAGAAATAAAAGTATATTCTGAATAGGGAGTTATAGAGAAAATTCGAAAATAGAAATGTAGAAATAAAAGTATATTCTGAATAGGGAGTTATAGAGAAAATTCGAAAATAGAAATGTAGAAATAAAAGTATATTCTGAATAGGGAGTTATAGAGAAAATTCGAAAATAGAAATGTAGAAATAAAAGTATATTCTGAATAGGGAGTTATAGAGAAAATTCGAAAATAGAAATGTAGAAATAAAAGTATATTCTGAATAGGGAGTTATAGAGAAAATTCGAAAATAGAAATGTAGAAATAAAAGTATATTCTGAATAGGGAGTTATAGAGAAAATTCGAAAATAGAAATGTAGAAATAAAAGTATATTCTGAATAGGGAGTTATAGAGAAAATTCGAAAATAGAAATGTAGAAATAAAAGTATATTCTGAATAGGGAGTTATAGAGAAAATTCGAAAATAGAAATGTAGAAATAAAAGTATATTCTGAATAGGGAGTTATAGAGAAAATTCGAAAATAGAAATGTAGAAATAAAAGTATATTCTGAATAGGGAGTTATAGAGAAAATTCGAAAATAGAAATGTAGAAATAAAAGTATATTCTGAATAGGGAGTTATAGAGAAAATTCGAAAATAGAAATGTAGAAATAAAAGTATATTCTGAATAGGGAGTTATAGAGAAAATTCGAAAATAGAAATGTAGAAATAAAAGTATATTCTGAATAGGGAGTTATAGAGAAAATTCGAAAATAGAAATGTAGAAATAAAAGTATATTCTGAATAGGGAGTTATAGAGAAAATTCGAAAATAGAAATGTAGAAATAAAAGTATATTCTGAATAGGGAGTTATAGAGAAAATTCGAAAATAGAAATGTAGAAATAAAAGTATATTCTGAATAGGGAGTTATAGAGAAAATTCGAAAATAGAAATGTAGAAATAAAAGTATATTCTGAATAGGGAGTTATAGAGAAAATTCGAAAATAGAAATGTAGAAATAAAAGTATATTCTGAATAGGGAGTTATAGAGAAAATTCGAAAATAGAAATGTAGAAATAAAAGTATATTCTGAATAGGGAGTTATAGAGAAAATTCGAAAATAGAAATGTAGAAATAAAAGTATATTCTGAATAGGGAGTTATAGAGAAAATTCGAAAATAGAAATGTAGAAATAAAAGTATATTCTGAATAGGGAGTTATAGAGAAAATTCGAAAATAGAAATGTAGAAATAAAAGTATATTCTGAATAGGGAGTTATAGAGAAAATTCGAAAATAGAAATGTAGAAATAAAAGTATATTCTGAATAGGGAGTTATAGAGAAAATTCGAAAATAGAAATGTAGAAATAAAAGTATATTCTGAATAGGGAGTTATAGAGAAAATTCGAAAATAGAAATGTAGAAATAAAAGTATATTCTGAATAGGGAGTTATAGAGAAAATTCGAAAATAGAAATGTAGAAATAAAAGTATATTCTGAATAGGGAGTTATAGAGAAAATTCGAAAATAGAAATGTAGAAATAAAAGTATATTCTGAATAGGGAGTTATAGAGAAAATTCGAAAATAGAAATGTAGAAATAAAAGTATATTCTGAATAGGGAGTTATAGAGAAAATTCGAAAATAGAAATGTAGAAATAAAAGTATATTCTGAATAGGGAGTTATAGAGAAAATTCGAAAATAGAAATGTAGAAATAAAAGTATATTCTGAATAGGGAGTTATAGAGAAAATTCGAAAATAGAAATGTAGAAATAAAAGTATATTCTGAATAGGGAGTTATAGAGAAAATTCGAAAATAGAAATGTAGAAATAAAAGTATATTCTGAATAGGGAGTTATAGAGAAAATTCGAAAATAGAAATGTAGAAATAAAAGTATATTCTGAATAGGGAGTTATAGAGAAAATTCGAAAATAGAAATGTAGAAATAAAAGTATATTCTGAATAGGGAGTTATAGAGAAAATTCGAAAATAGAAATGTAGAAATAAAAGTATATTCTGAATAGGGAGTTATAGAGAAAATTCGAAAATAGAAATGTAGAAATAAAAGTATATTCTGAATAGGGAGTTATAGAGAAAATTCGAAAATAGAAATGTAGAAATAAAAGTATATTCTGAATAGGGAGTTATAGAGAAAATTCGAAAATAGAAATGTAGAAATAAAAGTATATTCTGAATAGGGAGTTATAGAGAAAATTCGAAAATAGAAATGTAGAAATAAAAGTATATTCTGAATAGGGAGTTATAGAGAAAATTCGAAAATAGAAATGTAGAAATAAAAGTATATTCTGAATAGGGAGTTATAGAGAAAATTCGAAAATAGAAATGTAGAAATAAAAGTATATTCTGAATAGGGAGTTATAGAGAAAATTCGAAAATAGAAATGTAGAAATAAAAGTATATTCTGAATAGGGAGTTATAGAGAAAATTCGAAAATAGAAATGTAGAAATAAAAGTATATTCTGAATAGGGAGTTATAGAGAAAATTCGAAAATAGAAATGTAGAAATAAAAGTATATTCTGAATAGGGAGTTATAGAGAAAATTCGAAAATAGAAATGTAGAAATAAAAGTATATTCTGAATAGGGAGTTATAGAGAAAATTCGAAAATAGAAATGTAGAAATAAAAGTATATTCTGAATAGGGAGTTATAGAGAAAATTCGAAAATAGAAATGTAGAAATAAAAGTATATTCTGAATAGGGAGTTATAGAGAAAATTCGAAAATAGAAATGTAGAAATAAAAGTATATTCTGAATAGGGAGTTATAGAGAAAATTCGAAAATAGAAATGTAGAAATAAAAGTATATTCTGAATAGGGAGTTATAGAGAAAATTCGAAAATAGAAATGTAGAAATAAAAGTATATTCTGAATAGGGAGTTATAGAGAAAATTCGAAAATAGAAATGTAGAAATAAAAGTATATTCTGAATAGGGAGTTATAGAGAAAATTCGAAAATAGAAATGTAGAAATAAAAGTATATTCTGAATAGGGAGTTATAGAGAAAATTCGAAAATAGAAATGTAGAAATAGAAGTATATTCTGAATAGGGAGCTTTATGAAATAGAATTGTTCGAAATTGAGAATAATAGCAATAGAGAATAATCGAAAATACAACAATCGAAATAGAAATACAATCGAAATGTGCATGTTTCGTAACCTATTACATTCGAAATAGGGAACGTTCGAAATAGCGAAAATTCGAAATTGCGAACTTTCGAAATAGCGAAAATTCGCAATTTAGTGGTCGAAATAGAGATTTTTGAAATTGGCATTTTCTAACTGGGGACTGACTACCCTCATGACCAGGCTATCCAATCCTGATCAGTAGTGCTCTATTAAAACCTGCTGCACAGGCAGTCCTATGCCAGAGCAACTTTGTCACTAAAAGTGTCTGGTTCCTGTTTACTCCTTTGGAAGATCTCAGCCTGCAGTCTACATCTTGTTAACTCAGTTTGCAGCTCTCAGCCTGCTAATACAGCCATCTTAGATCTGCCTGTTATCCCAGTCAGCAGTGAACAGTCTGCAGACCTCTGCTGTCTGCAGATTGTTAGTCCTGGTTCAGTCCAATCCAGTCCTGATCCAGGTCAAGTCAAGACCAGTCCAGTCCTTGTCCAAGTCAAGTCCAGTCCAGCCAAGCTTGACAAGTCCAGATCCAGTCCTGTCAAGTCCAATCTAGCCAAGCATGTCAGGTCCAGATCCAGCCCTGGTCAAGTCCAGTCCAGTTCAGTCAAAAGTCCAGTCCAGTCAAGCTAGTCAAGTTCTAATTCAGTCCTGGTCAAGTCCAGTCCAGTCAAGTCTGCCTTGTCCAGCCAAGTCTGCCTTGTCCAGCCAAGTCAAGCCTTGCCTCATATTGTCAAAGCCCTTTGCCCACTAACACATGAGCAGATCACACATCAAACCCTCTAGCTTCCAATGCCGCGCTGAAACCCTATCATGTCCCTGGGAACCCACAGCGGATACCCAACCAAGTCAGTACGTTATACTAGATCTAGTTATTGAACGTGCACACCGCTTGGGACCCCCCAGAGAAGATATGCAAAATAGGGTGCATGCTGTAATTTTCAGATGTATGAACTCTGTACACAAAGAACAGCTCTGGGTGGTATACCACAAAATGGAGCACGTAGCTTGGGAAGGCAAACGCCTACGCATATTCCAAGATTACTCTGCAGAAGTTTCCAGGGCTCGCAGGGAGTTTTCACCAATATGCTTGGAATTTTACCCTACTATTCCTGGGTCGACTACGCCTTTTTGATGGAAAGGATTTTTAACACTGCAATGGATGCTAAAGCCTACCTGCAAGAAGAATCTTTGAGCCAGGAGGAATGCCTACAATCACGCATCTGACATCTATTTTTTTCTTCTGTTTTGAAAGATACCAGCTCTGATGCATAACTACTTTCTCATTGGTTTATTTTTGTTTCCAGACCCAGCGAAGAGTATAGGTTGAACACCATCCAGATAATAACGGGATTTGAAGTACAAGTTTTTAAACATCCTACAGATACATAATCTGCGCTGAACTCTCTCTTTTTTTTTGGACACATTCTACAAGCAAAATTCCCTTCATGGTTCCTCAGAAGAACTACGCTAAATATGGGATTATATATGAAACTTCAGACTCGCCTTTGACTACTCACTGGAGCACGTAGATATGCTATCTTTCTTTATAAGTTGGTTGTTAACTATATATCTACAAAGTATTGTTTAATGTTCATTTGCTGCACTTAATTTTGAATTTATACATTTCACCATAGTGGTGTGTCTCTACTGCCAGGAGCACATCATGTTTAAATAACTTGTTGAATGTGCAGACGAGTTTTTCCTGGAAGCTCGACTTGGCTATATTGCAGTATAGACCCTAGTAATTGGTTTCTGTCCATAATAGTTCAAATTAGTTCTGTTATTTTTTATGTCATACACTGCTCAGAAACTTATTTTCTTTGATAATAATGTTTGGAATGTAGGAAACTTTAAGTGTCAACTCGGATTTTCTCTCTTTTATTATATCTATTTACCAATACCTATGACTGTACACTTAAACAAGTGGAATATGGGGGTATTATCTAAATTGTATTGGCTATGCCAACCTTAAAACTCTGCTCCTGGAATGTGGGAGGAATAAACTCCCCAATTAAACGTAAAAAACTATTTTTGTATCTTAATAAATAAAAAATGCACATTTTGTTGCTGCAAGAAAAACATCTAATTGAATCCGAGGCACAAAAATTGTCTGTGATGGGTTTTAAGCTAATCTCCTCAGCCTCATATAATTCTAAGGCAAGAGGGGTCACACTCCTACTAGCAAATAGGATTACAGTGGAAACACACTCTGAAATAATAGATGCCAACGGTAGATACACTATCACTGACCTCACCATAAATGGCTCCAAATATTATACATGTAATATATACGTATGCTCCACCTGCATATGACAAAACTTTCTTTCAAAATCTTCTCACTAAATTGTACCAACCTTGTGGGGCTATACTAATATTTGGGGGAGACTTTAATATGGTATCATCCCTGACTCTAGATAAACAATCAGAACCAAAAACTAAAGCCAAATTTGAAGTTGTGTTGACCCAGACGGGAGATAGATATTCTGAAGCCATGAATTTCAGATTTTACAGATTGGGAAATAAGCCTGGTCGATTATTATCTAATTTACTGATGGGTACCGCTCGCCAACTGTTATCAAATGTCTGAGAAAGGGAGATGGCACTAAGACTTACTCTGGGAAGGAAATAACAACTGTTTTACAAACCTTTTATGCTCAATTATATTCCCAAGGAGATATTGACTTACACGCAAAACAAAAATTCTGGAGTAATCTACGAATACCACAAATTAAACAAGAAAACATATAGTCAATGCAAGCTCCTATAACTTCACTGGAAATCATTGAAGCCATAAAACGTTTGAAAACTAAGAAAGATGAGCATAGTGGAGAATTCTATAGAATCTTTTCCCCTGTATTTATAGAACCACTTCAGTCGGTTTTTAACACCATCATCACCACTAAATCTATTCCCTTATACTTTAATTCTGCTGTGATCAAAACATTTCCCAAACCAGGGAGAGATCCAGAATTGCCCGGGTCATATAGACCTATCTCACTTTTAAATGTTGATTATAAAATCTTTACAAAAATACTATCTGAAAGAGCGAAACGTATATTACCACTTATTATAAATAAAGACCAAACCGGTTTTATTTGGGGAAGACATCCTGTAACCAATATTAGGAAAATATTGAATGTAATGCAAATGTTAAAAGATACCAAGGAGGTTATGGGTCCTAGTCTTCTACTGTGATTAGACGTGGAGAAGGCTTTTGACCTTATCACTTGGGATAACCTGTTGGAAACTTTGAAACTTTAGATAGATTTGGCTTCCCAGAAAACTTCTCACAATTACTACATACCTTATATTCAAATTCCCAAACTCAAGTGTCCAGTAATGGGTGCATATCCCAACCATTTACAATAAAAAGGGGCACACGCCAAGGATGTCCACTCTCATCCTTATTATTTGCATTAGCTTTAGAACCCCTAGCGATAATCCTACGACATCATAACAGATTTCATGGCATACAAATTTGAAATAAAGAGGCTAAAGTAGCCCTATTCACAGATGATATATATATATATATATATATATATATATATATATATATATATACACATAGAAATCAGTTTTCATTATAGTGGTCAGGTGCTCTAACTAACATAAGATTCATTGTAATCCATGATGAAAGTGAGATCAATTTTGCAAATGAAAGGAGAAGACTTGTTTGTCTATCCAATAGTTTCAGTACACATTAGGACAGTGGTCATAGTTACAATGTTGACCCTAGGATATGAAGATATGAACAAGTAAACTTAGCACCGACATGGACAATAAGGATTATTAACTAACCAATGCAATGTTGAATTTAGTATCAAACACAATGTTTGACAAACCAGGATCATTTTGAATATGGACAAAGGCTCAGTAAATTAATTTGGTACTGCTTACGTATATCAGATGTCCAAAGTTAGTATTGTATTGCATTGGCATTATTATTGGATCAAATCCCTTTAAATGGGGAGCATTATTCATTATCCTCAGACCCCATTGAGGAATAGAAGACTCGGCATTGGGCTCTATTTAGAAAGCTGAGTACACCTCAACTTTGAAAATGGACGTTTTTCAGACATTGGCCCGTATTCAGAGTACCGGACGTATGACATATATGTCGGGTTTTTAGCGATTTGTACTACTGCGCATGCGTAGTAATTTTTTTACATAATCTTTCAGACCGCATTTACGCAATCTACGTAAGAAAAAGATACGTATATTACCTTATAAAATTACTATGCATGCGCAGTATTAAAAATCGCTAAACACCGGACTTATATGTTATACGTCCGTACTCTGAATACGGACTATTAACCCATTAAAATGAAATGAATGATATTTACAAAAGGTGGATCTCCATGGAATACTGCTGTTTTATTTGTAATTTATATAAACTTTGTATGTCTCTGCCGACCTGTTCTTATGAATGTGGGCCAGAAATTCATAATATTTACAAACTGTCTGAAGATGGCATTATTATAAGAATTCCAGTAGTCTCCCCATATATTTGCCTTTTTCTCCCCCCAATAGTTGTTTTTAGGAGGAAAAGGGAGTTATCATTCGCTATTTTGGATATCCTATGCAGTGTTCTCCCCAGGGCATTTTAGCCGGGTGCTCCACCAGGCAATTTTAGCTAACCACTCGGCCAAACTTGACCAAAACGTTGATTGTGATCTCCAGTTTTCAGTCTTGGTTGTGCTCCAATGGACCGTAAAGGCTTAGTTCCCAGTACAGCACCAGCAAGGCGTTTTGCAGTTTGAATGTATGTCTGGATCCCGTCGAGTATTATTATTGCGAAGTATTACACTGCTCCCACCCAGCTGCTATTTAATACCACCCGGCTGGCAACATTTTCTGGGGTGAACGCTGCTATGTCATTCTTATGTATACAATATTTAATATTTGGGGTAGACACAATACATTTATTTTGAATATATACCACCAGCATCTTCCATAGCATTTCATATCTACTGTTTCCAACACAAATTTGTCTTTAGTAAATTAAGTAACATTCTGTAATCTCTTATTTTAACAGGATTGTAATGTAGTTAAGAAAGTACAGTTATACTGGGAACTTAATTAGACCATGGTTGAACATCAGACATGCTTAGAATAACTATTAATATGTTTTAAATTATTATAATATGTTTTAAAAATGTTTAAAAATGATTAGACTTTTCCAGATACATGTTATTTATTTTTATAACAATTATATTAAACCTTGAAAGCTATTATTATAAATCAC
Source organism: Limnodynastes dumerilii (assembly GCA_011038615.1). Lineage (NCBI taxonomy): Eukaryota > Metazoa > Chordata > Amphibia > Anura > Limnodynastidae > Limnodynastes > Limnodynastes dumerilii. The sequence goes on from WWET01002540.1 coordinate 33,095, forward strand.
TCTTCACTTTAGCCATGTTTGAGTGCAGACCAAGCATTTGATGTGATCTGCAGTCACACAAACTGATGTGTCATATCTGAATGAAATAATGGATAAAACATTTTTTAAATAGTGACATGGGGCCTGATCCAGACCTACGCCGATGCGCTCTGTTTACTAAAGCACAGCGTATCGGCGTTCACTTTCCCCGACACTCCCCCCTGTGCGGGCGTATAGCCCCTTCCTTACGCCGGCTGAAGGCTATCCTAACTTCAGCCGGCGTAAGGAAGGGGGCATACGCTCGCACACGAGCGTATGGCCGCCTAGCACGCCCCCCCACCCTCGTTAAACCAGCTCCCCCCGCCCACCTACACTAACCTGAACGTAGGGGAGCT
>WWET01002540.1:63487-82853 GCA_011038615.1 Limnodynastes dumerilii
ACGCTACTGAGCGTATTTTCTATGGTGCGCATGCGCAGTACTTACAAATAGGCGATTTTACGTCTCCGCCACGCGTAAATTCGCTTCAAAGCGTTGTTCTGGATCAGGCCCAATAACTGTAAAGTTTAAATAGATCTCCCTCCCACCAAGCCTACACCAGTTAAGACTTCCAGCATGAAAGCCTGAATTCTGATCCATGTGCGTGCTGGAAGTCTACTGCGAGCGACGTAGCAAAATGTGGGCATTTTCCATTGTGAAAGAGTTAAAAGCGCATCCTTTTTGTAAGTCTGGTTCCGATCCATTGCTGTTATGTTTGGATGGGTCAGAAGGTGTTCTGATCTAATAAGTATGGCTTTTCACCCATGCGCAGTGTGGAAAAGCAGCCACAAATTCACAAAGAATCACAAAAGAATTAGGAACTTTGCACTGTATTCACACCTAAGCAGTCGCTTCTTAGGTGCATGTCTTTCATAAAAGACCTTTAAGCAAGTATTGTGTGAAGGTTAGGTGGCTGATCCAGAGACACATATAAATCAGCCTGCAGAACGCATGCCATACCTGCAGGGGGTACAGCTCATACAAGTACAGTATGTAGAATATGGGCATAAAGCAACCAAGCTCAATGCAGCTACGTAATCATATATGTAGTACAAGTGCAGGGTAATATACTGTATTGTTTAATATGAATAGAGGTTATGAAGAGCACAAATGCTTCAATCACAATGTGAAAGAACTAAAACAATAAAAAATATTGATTTTGGTAAAAGAAAATGATGTAAATATTAGGTTTTTTTGCATATACAAATATTTTACATCTGCACAACGCTCCAGCCGCAATTCCATAACATTTGTATTGCATTTAAAAGAAAAAATTCTAACATCTGTGTCTGAAATAGGTTGTGGAGTGACAACAGGACCACAGCTTAAAAAGTCCTATCTGTTTGCACTTAAATAGGATTGTACGGCCATAAGATTCACCTATACTGTACATGGTAACACTAAAACCCTCCTACTTGTTAGAGGAACCTGCTTTTAGAAGTATCAAAAGCATTAAGTCTGAATCAAGTGGATTCAGTGTATTCCGATCGGAGCAAATGGATGTATGTGAAGATCGCAAAATCCAATGATTTCCGTTCCGATCACAGGGAAAATGGTCAGCTGTCAGAAGTCTGGATCTGGTCCTATGTTTAATAACTTGAAATGATAAGAAGGACGCTAATGACAGCGCTGCTGTCATTGGGGTATATTTATACCCTTGGGCAGCCTGTGAAATCCCGTTTCCATGGTGACCAAATAACGTTTACAGCGAGTTGCGACGGCCATAGTGTTCTTTGTTTTTCAGACCTCCCCCACGGATTAAAAGCTTGGAAGATCAGATCCTAATCAAGATGGTAAGTACTTCTTTTTATTTATCATTTTTATGCCATTATTTTATTCATTTATTTTATGCATTATGTCATTAGTGGTAATTATTTTTATTATTATTTGGGGCATTAAATGTTAAGTATTTTTTTTAATGTTAGGGGCCATATTTTATTTAGTAGCTAGGAGGGGTATTAATTTGTGTTTTCTTGCACCGGATGACAAGGCATACTGGCACTTGTGGTTCTCCAGGCACTAGCATGCCCTGCCATCCTTGGGCATGTTCATGCTTGTAGCACTGCAAGCATCAGCATGCCCTATACTTGCAAAATGTTTTTTTTGTGGTTTTTTTTACTTTACGACACTAAAAACAAAATCTGAACCAATCGGGAGGCAATATGAAAGACCAGGGTTGAAAACAACCCTGGAGCTTCCACACTGCCACCCTTCCCAGGTAGGACCTCGGGTTTCACACCTCCAAATACACAAGTTTTTGCCGATTCCTGGGTTTTTAGCCAAAAACCTGGGAATTTGGTGGCGGTGTGAAAGGGGTTTTATTGTGATACTGAAACCCAAAGAAGCTTCCTAATACCCCTTTCACATCACCACTAAAAAACCAGGTTGTTGGCCTTAGACCCGGGTCAAGGCTCCAACAACACCGGTTTGATGGTGATGTGAAAGGTACCGGGGTCCTGGTCCCGGGTCTAATGACCCGGGACTCAGGGACAGGAGAAGAGAAGGGTTTTTCCCATGTCCAACCCCGGTAAGTGGTGGTGTGAAAGTTGCCGACAAGGGTTTTTCAACCAAGGTCTCATCTAACACACTTTTTTTTACTATTGCTATGGCATATCAAAACTTGGTGGTACTTGACCTGATTCTGTAGTGGGTAACTGGTGCTCCCATAAAAATAGGTTAAGAACCACTACTCTAGGCTTTCGAAATTTATCTGAGGAAATATATATGGTGTCTAGGCTGTTTTTTACTCCCACCAAATTTCACATTTGAACCACATATCACATGCTCAGATATACAACATATTAGCTCTCACCTTTCTTGAAACAATTTTTTTCTATTATCAGCAATGAATAGGAGTCTGTACACCTTGGAACCAAAATGTATCTAGTGATGGATTAGATAATGTCATTGATGTTAGCGCCATTCTATTATAACAAACCAGCAAACATGAGCAAGAGTAAAATCCTGTAAGTCTTACGAAGCTGAGTTTGGCTTCTTATTCAGGCAGCTTCTTATTCACTTCTTATTCAGGCTCCAACTTCTTATTCACTTCTTATTCAGGCTCCAACTTCTTATACACTTCTTATTCAGGCTCCAACTTCTTATACACTTCTTATTCAGGCTCCAGCTGCTTCTTATTCACTTCTTATTCAGGCCCCAGCTTCTTATTCATGTTATTTTAAAACATTCAAATCTAGTTAGAAAAACATTGTATAAACCAAAAACATTGGGGTAGATCCAGAACTACGTTTGCCGTACGTTTATTCGCGTACACTCCCCTCGGCACACCCCTTGAACGTACATATTTTGTCAAGATACGCTTTCCAACCTTAACTTTTTCAACGTAACCGCAGTCATACGCACACGTACGTATGGGCTAGACGAATTTACGCAGCTAAGCACGCCCATACTGTACACTTTAAATACAACCCCCCCCTACTTCACGTATTTCAGACGTATTTTGGACGCACGTAAAATTGGCACACCCACACGTAAGTATTTACGTGACACATATGTGAATGGACCATACGTTCACAATTACACTACGCTATTGAGCATACTTTCTATGGTGCGCATGCGCAGTACTTACAAATACGCGATTTTACGTCTCTGCCACACGTAAATTCGCACCGAAGCGTTGTTCTGGATCAGGCCCTATCTCTTAAGCTGGCCATACACTAGAGCGATTATCGGCCCAATCCTTCAATTATCGTGGATCGGACCAAAAATCACTCTAGTTAGTGGCCAGGAATCATTTTTAAAAAGTCCAATAAACGCACCAGAAACGTTCTGGTACGATTATTGGATCTTTTAACCTGTTTGATTTAAATCGGGCACTAGCGCCCGATAATTTAAGGGAACCAATCAGCTTACTGAACGGCTCCCTATTCTCTCACTCCACAGCACAGCAGATCTACGTGCTATGCTGCTCTGACATCTTTAAGGTATACTTCAAAGGTTTAAGACCAGCATAATACATAGATCTGCAGCAATACCCAGTGCAGGTAGTAGAGACAGGGATAAGCCAAAGCCGCGCTGTGTGGAGTGCGGCTTTGGCTGATCCCTGTTTCTACTACTCACTGCACTGCCGGCTGCTGCAGATCTATGTATTGTGCTGCTCTGACACCTTTGAAGTATAGTTTAAAGGTGCCAGAGCGGCATTAAAAAATAGATCTGCTGCAATGGCACTGGTCCCCCCTCTTCTGCTAGGATTATTGGTCTTAGTAGGAGAAGTGTATGGTACCAATAATGGGACCTTTCCCTGACGGAAATCATCCCATATATCGTGCCACCCTCTGCTGGGATCGATAATCCCCAGTGTACGGCCAGCTTTACACACATTTCAATTTTATTTTGATTTGCCCAGCAAGATTTTGGGCATAAAATTGGGTGGCAAAGTGAGCACACATATTTGACCATTTTGAATAAGTAGTTGTTGTTTTGCAAGGGTTACATTTTTCTAGTTAATCCTTGCAAAGCTACAGCGATAAATTCAAAATGGTCAAACATGTGTGCCCACTTTGCCACCCAATTTCATGCCCAAAACCTTGCTGAGCAATGCAAAATATATGAAGGTCACATGTAAGTGACCCCCCCCCCCCATATATGAAGGTCACATGTAAGTGCCCCCCCCCCCCTCTGTTGATTCCAAATGTCAAATTTGTTGTCCAAGGCCATTTATCCCTTGCAGAACTACAGCTAAGTAATTCAAATTGGCAAATTTGGTGCCTGTGCCCACTTTCCCACACAATTTCATGCCCAAAACACTGTTGGGCAATAAAAAATTAATGTGGGTCACCAGAGGCATATCTACCCCTTGACAAGAATGGCACCTGCCAGGGGCGCCAGCCAAAGGGGAGCGCCGCCCGGTGGTGCCACCTATTGCTGAGAGATAGTGTCGCCCTAGTGCAGCGCTGGTCTGCAGTCAGACTGCGGCTGGATGCTGGATGCTAGGATACCCGCGGTCACAGGTTTCTCTGTGACCGCGGGACTTCATTTCCCTTGCAAGTCTCGGCCACCGTGGGACTTTAATCCTAGCCGCAGTCCTGCTCGGAGGACACAGGTAAGGTAAGAAAACCTGTGGAGGTGGGGGGCTGGAGCCTGGAGGCACATGATGGGGGTACTGGTGGGGGTGCTGGAGGCACATGAAGGGAGTACTTGGGGAGGATGGAAGCACATGATGGGATCGCAGCGAGCCCGGAACGTTTTCCTTTAAAATGTACTAATACTCACCCCTCCGGTGAGCTCCCGCGAAGTCCCGCGATCAGGGCCGGTGCTAGATCCCTGGGTACCCTAGGCGTAGTTTGACCTGTCTCCCCCCTGCACCACACCGTCTTTATATGCGCCCCTTCATATGCCCCTTCAGGCCTCTATGTCCCCTTCATATACCCCTTCAGGCCTCCAATTAGGTATCGCAGGCCCCCTCCCTAGTTTTACTCATATATAGCAGGCCCCCTCCCTAGTTTTACTCATATACTGCAGCCCCCCCCCCTAGTTTTACTCATATATAGCAGCCCCCCTCCCTAGTTTTACTCATATATAGCAGCCCCCCTCCCTAGTTTTACTCATATATAGCAGCCCCCCTCCCTAGTTTTACTCATATATAGCAGCCCCCCTCCCTAGTTTTACTCATATATAGCAGCCCCCCTCCCTAGTTTTACTCATATATAGCAGCCCCCCTCCCTAGTTTTACTCATATATAGCAGCCCCCCTCCCTAGTTTTACTCATATATAGCAGCCCCCCTCCCTAGTTTTACTCATATATAGCAGCCCCCCTCCCTAGTTTTACTCATATATAGCAGCCCCCCTCCCTAGTTTTACTCATATATAGCAGCCCCCCTCCCTAGTTTTACTCATATATAGCAGCCCCCCTCCCTAGTTTTACTCATATATAGCAGCCCCCCTCCCTAGTTTTACTCATATATAGCAGCCCCCCTCCCTAGTTTTACTCATATATAGCAGCCCCCCTCCCTAGTTTTACTCATATATAGCAGCCCCCCTCCCTAGTTTTACTCATATATAGCAGCCCCCCTCCCTAGTTTTACTCATATATAGCAGCCCCCCTCCCTAGTTTTACTCATATATAGCAGCCCCCCTCCCCCCCTCCCTAGTTTTAACCATACAGAACCCCCCTCCCTAGACCCCCACAGCCACCAATCACTTACCTGCTCCTAACTCCTCCGCGGCGCACGCTCTCTGTCTGATGAATGATGCAGTGCGACCTTGGAGTCACGCAGCGTCATTGATCATGGAGGAGATTCTGCGGAGGAGAGAGGCAGTCACAGACTCTGCTGCGGAGCTGAGCCTCATCTCTCCATCACCCCCTTTACTCACCGCAGCGCCGCAGCAGTTAAACACAAAAGGAAGGTAAATGGAGGCGGGGGCTGCTCCTGCCCCCCCCGGGCCCAGCGTTCAAGGTGATCGCCTAATGGTAGCGCCAGCCCTGCCCTCGATGACCTCTGCACGCATCGCAGGCCACTTCATATGAATGAAGTCCTGCGCATGTGCAGAGACTACATTGCCGGACTTTGAAAATTTTAAACCCTAATATGAAAAACCACTGAGCATGCCTTCATATCGGGGCTGAGTCGGATGCATCTCCCGTACAGATGAGTTTATCTTTTTTTCTTAATTTTTTTTAAAAAAATTTAATGTTTAAAATGTTTTACTTTATTTTTTTGGTTTAAATGCAAAAAAACAAAAAAAACCATTTTTTTTTTACTATTTTTTTTTAACATTAGTGCTTGCTCCTTCATGCCAGCAGTCTTCCCATACATGCCCCCCTTTTCCTCCCCCTAATAACAGCTATTAGGGGGAGGGAATATGAGGATATCGCTGGTATGAAGGGACTAACGCCAATGCATATCCTCCAACTGTACCTATTTAGCAGGTACAGTACCAATTTTTAATGGTCTGTACCGGCTAAAAGGGCTCTTGTACCGGATTCTGACCCAGCAGTTTCCTCCCCCTATACTCACCTACAGTTCTGCTAAAGTGACAAGACCCTCTCCTGTAAGTTCTTAGCTCATATGATAAGGTGTAAAATTAGGTTTTACACATTATCATACTTGCAAATGAGAGCAGATTAAAGCCATGCCCCTTTATGGGACAACCATGCCCCCACACAGACAAACCCCTCCATGTGTACCTATTTTCCAGAAAAAAATGTTGGAGGGTATGCGAATGATAATCTCGGCCCCCAAGGGATTGTAAATTGCACGAAGTGCAATGGGGCAACAAAGATTTCTGAAATGTGTGTGCATCGCCATGGAAACAGCAGATTTCCATGGCGAATGCACTATTGTAAATGATAAGTATATCATTTTTAGGTGATAATGTCTGTTTTACTGTGAAAACAGGCATTATCAAATAAAAATGAAGTTGGTAAATAGAGCCCTAAGTGTCAAATTTATTGTCCAACACCATTTAACCCTTGCAAAACTACTACTTCTTATTCAAAATGGTCAAATATCTACGACCACATTGCCACCCTCTTTTATTCCAAAATCTTCCTGGGCAAATCAAAATAAAATTGAAATATGAGTAAGAGATAATGTTTTTGGTTGATACAGTGTTCACGTTTTTCTAACTAGATTTGATTGTTTTAAAATAGCATATTATGAATAAGAAGCTGGAGCCTGAATAAGAAGCCAACTTCAGCCTCGTGCAAGTCTTTCATCCTTTACACTAGTAACCACTTATTAATCAGTGTACATTATACGAGGAAGCCGCCAGTCAGCCCATGTGACTGGTGTCTGACTCGCGCTGATAGCCATGTGGAGAGTCTTAGCTGACGTTCTGGGTCAGGTGACTCGCTGTGTCAGCTGATCCAACATGGCTGAGCCCAGACTTCCCTGATCTCACTTGATTCTATCTGACGGCAGAAGAGACCCCAGGAAGACGCAGCGCTTGTCCTCAGTACGTGGCTGTCAGCACAACCTCAGCCCAGTACTGCGACTGTCACTAGTGTTACACGTCTGTATGGAGCTGACTCCTGCAGGGCTTGTGTAAATAACAATTAATAAACAATAATCCATATTGGATAGACAGGTGCAGCGTATTCCCAGGTCAAGTGTGCAAACTGAGACCACACACGTACTCGCAAATGCTGCATATTCCCGGCCACTGACGCTTGTGTCACGATAGGAGGGGATCATTTGCAGGGTTTATCCGGATGGATGCTTGTTTATCTACTTTCACTTTTATTACTGCACTATGAAATCAATAAACAAGAACTGGAGATCCCTTACTCAGGAGGTAAGTAGTTACCCCTCTTTATATTGATCCTGGGATTGACATAATTGTGGACTATGCTGTTTAAAAGTTATAGTCTGTTAATTTATTTCAGCTTTAGTATGCTTCATACCTTTGTAGAACACAATGCACACTGCTTTTTTACATTTAAGGCATCCTATAAGACTGCACCTATACCATCAGATCTGCTGAATTGCTTCAATGTTGGTTTTAGAAAGTTTGTATCAAATCTTATCAATATTGCTTATGATATATAAAATAGGGAGGTAGTAGAAGGAGATCATGTAATACTTTATTGTTAACAGTGCGTTTGCGGTTTTCCTTAGATTCAATGTGTTTTGATACCTTATTTTTGTAATGCACACTTTTATAACAAAAGACAAGATTCTTATTTGTGATGTTACTAAATTCAGTGTACTTTTTCTTCAGTGATAATTAAAGATGATAAAGATCAAGGAAAGGTTAAAAATTACCAGTGACTTAAGTAGTCTCCAAACAAAAGTTATATTTACAGGAGTGACATCAATACACTCCAGATATGTTATGACATCACGTATTGCTAAATGTAAACATCTTTTATAAAGGTATCAATGTGCATTAATCATTTCCTAATATTTACCACGAATGTCATTGATCACAACTGATACTTGTTTACCATTAATTCTTCTTACTATGTAATATTTTAAATATGTTATGAGTTTAAGCATACAGGAGTTGTCTTCTTTGTTAGAAATTCCAATGTGACTGTTTCACATGATTCATTTAAAACCTTGTGAATGAAAAGATTACATTTCTTTGTTGTTTAAAATTATTTTTTTTATTTTATTTTATAGTGTGCAAATACAAAAATGTGACAGATTTAAAACCTAATGTAATCCTCTGCGCTAACAAATGATGGAGTGGTTGGCTAGTTCTGTTAGGAAAGAACTTCACATTGACCATAATCAGCTTGCTGTTTCTGAAGCTGGCAGTCAGGTGATTGCCCTTGTGTCCCAGAAATGGCTTTTGAATCTGAAAGAACGCAGGGCCATTCCAGCACAGTGCCCAAAGCCAGAAGGATTCAGCAGTGTGGAAATACATACTTTTTTGCAGCGATCTGTGCAGAAGATACCTTCTGGTTGGACAAGGGTAATGATTCATGGGCTGAGGAAGAGTAGGCTGGCCTACATGGTTACGTTGAACAACAGTTTTGTGCAAGAACAGAATGGTGATTCTGAGTCATTGATTGGGTTTATGCATAGCGTCACTCAGCAGAATTATAAGAACATGTGGAGCAAAGCTCACAGGACTTATGTACAGCCCTATGAAAATGTAACTAAAGTGCCAAGCATGCAGGCCTTGGATTCTCTGAAGTCATCTCTCCAGAAACTCTATGGATGTTCTTTCATTTCCATAAATAAGGCTGCCACAAGTCTGTCTCCTTCTAAAGAGAATGCCTGTTTTGTTGTAGGGGCTCCTTCCTGTCCTAATATCGTCCCTGCTGAAGCTTTGTTAGAATCACCTAGCATGATATATATTATATTACCTTATGTGCAGTATTCCTTATATGATGCAGTCACTTTTAGCCCAGCAAAACTTGCAAACAGCCATGCCAAAGTACTCTTTATTCTGTATAATGTGCTCCAGGCCATAAATGCTTGTCACAAGGCAGGTTTGTCAATTGGAGATATTTCCTTATGCAATGTAGCCATTGATGAGAAGCTTTGCAGCCAATTAATGCCAAATTTTATTGATTATGAAAGACCATTTGATAGTTCATTGTACAGTAGAGACAACTCAATAGACATGACAGAACAAGTACAATCTAGTGGACTGTGTACATCTTGCAATAATGAGTTGAAAGAGCTAGTTCTAGGCTGGATACAAGGAACAGTTAGCAACTATGACTACCTTATGTATCTGAACAAGATGGCTGGGAGAAGAGAAGGGGATCCAAACTACCATCCAGTCTTGCCCTGGGTTGTTGATTTCACTACCAAGAATGGCAAGTTTAGAGACCTGAAAAAATCTAAATTCCGTCTAAATAAAGGTGATAAACAACTGGAATTCACATATGAAATGACAAAGCAGGCTTTTGTAGCAGGAGGGAGTGGTTCAGACCAGCTTCACGTCCCTCATCATATTTCGGATGTGCTGTCTGATATCACATACTACGTATATAAGGCTAGGAGGACTCCAAAATCTGTGTTGTGCAATCATGTACGCTCTCAGTGGGAACCAAATGAATACCCTGCTAGCATGGAGCGTATGCAGGCGTGGACACCAGATGAATGTATTCCAGAGTTTTACACTGATTCTACCATCTTCAAATCCATTCACCCAGACATGTTAGATCTTGACATTCCATCTTGGTGCAGCTCTTATGAAGACTTTATACATGTTCACCGAGCACTTCTAGAAAGCAGAGATGTTTCTCAGGATCTTCATCATTGGATTGACCTCACTTTCGGGTACAAGTTAACAGGGAAAAATGCAGTTAAAGAAAAAAATGTGTGCCTCCATCTAGTAGATAATCATACTAACTTGACATGTTATGGAGTTGTGCAGTTGTTTGATCAACCACATCCTAAACGTCTCCTAGGTCCTGGATATTCTCTATGTGAAGCTCCTACTATTGTTCCATCTGGGTACAACATTGTTGAGATGACTACATGTGATGACAAACACAATGTCAATGCTCTGGTACCAGAAGTCACTCCTTGTGAGAGCCTTTGGACCAATGAAAAATCTGCCACTGCAGATGATGATTTGGAGCAAGGAACTGAGGCTCTGGATGCCTTGGGAACAACAGGAAAGAATAGTGATCCAGCTGCTATACCCTCCCTCCAAATTTCTAGTGCCACAAACTTCTCAGGTGACAGCAGAGCACCACCTGTCAAGTCAAACAGAACATATAAGAGTGCATTGGATGAAAATGGTGGCAAAGTATCTCTTCCTGAAGGTTTTAACCCTTTACAAGCTTTGGAAGAATTAGAAAATCTAGATAACTTTTTAGTTCAGGGCTTGCATAGCACCATTCTTCCGGTAAAAAATTCTAAAACCAATCTTCCTCTAAGTCTTCAGGATTTGTTTGAGAGAGATATCCAGGCTCTTGGTGTAATGATGGCCGAAATTGTATTTACACCAAGAATTCACACTACAGCACCCAAACCTTCCTTAATGGAACGCTTTGTGTTGGTCTGGAATCTCAGTAGACATCATATCAAAGAGCTTCCAACTCCGCTCTTGCAGATGTTAGAGTCCTTGCTGCAGATACACACCCAGGACGATGTTCTTTTCAGTGGAGTGGACACTGAGAGACAAGTCAAGTTGTTTGATTTTCCACACATTTCTAATGGTCTTCCTCCACCTTCTCCCTCACAGCTTCTCAGTCCTTTTTGCTCCACCATTCCATTTCCTAAGTACTTTCCAAATCTGCATAAATTCATATTAACATATCAGTCACGAAGAACGGAAGATGACAGCCAAGGCCGCGAGCTTGTGTTCCAATTGTGGCAGCAAATAGATGGTATTCTTTGCGACATAACCCCTGAGGGATTAGAGATTATTCTTCCATTTGTCCTGTCATTGATGACAGAAGAAAGCACAGCTGTATATGCAGCCTGGTATCTTTTTGAGCCCATAGCCAAAGCTTTAGGACCTAAAAATGCAAACAAGTATTTATTAAAGCCGCTTATCTGTGCTTATGAAAACCCTTCTTATCTGCATGGAAGATTTTACCTCTACACAGATTGTTTTGTGGCCCAGTTAATTGTACGTTTGGGTTTGCAATCATTTCTTTCCAATTTACTTAATCATGTGTTTCAAATTCTTGTTGGTGTGGAGAGCTCAGGGGATGAAGCAAAGCTGTTGTCAGGAGCTGCTGAGGATGAGGAAAGTGGTGGGGAAAGCCCAATCTCTTGTGAATTTCATGAAGGTAGACAGAGCAGTGTGGACCACAGTGCCTCTTCCCATGAACTCTTAGACTATACTTCTGGGGTTAGCTTCCATGATCAGGTCTACCTGGCTGAAAACGAGGACTTTCAAGGTGGCCTTTATGTCAGTGACTCTATTCAACCACAAGAGCCAGAATCTCTCAGTCTTGGTAGGTTAAGTGACAAAAGCAGCGCAAGTGAAGTTTCTCTTGGGGATGAGAAAATTACAGATAGTGATTCCCCTAGAGAAAAAGGCAGCATGAAATCTGGGGACAGTAGCCAGGATTTAAAGCAAAGTGAGGAATCTGAAGAAGAAGAAGAGGAGCGGCAATCTTCTCCAGGTCTCTCGGAACTCACTCTATCGGTCACCACTGATACATCTGCTGATACCGTTCTAGCCAATGATAATGTTGAACTGGACGACGATGAGTCTGATTTGAATAATCATACAGAGGAGAAGGAACAAAAGATCTTAATAGGTAAGACATGTATTTGTGTATCTGTAAATGCTGGTGGTGGTTTAATATTTTATTAAAACTTTTCTATAGAAACTCTAAAATAAAATAATAACAGAAATCTTGACAGAGTGGAATAAACAAAGGGGGGACATGAGAATAATAATCTGTAGGAATGGTGAGTGAGGGGTATTAGTTAACAGTGTGTGGGTTTGTAGGACATAAGACATTGAGTGAGCAATATAAGTCAGATAAAAGAAGTAGTGAGGTGAAGGGGAATTAGAGGGAGATTGACTAGTCTGTCTGTCTATAATATCTGTAGTAATATTTGTGTGAGCAGGGATATATAATTACACACACACACTTGTCTCTATAAAATGTATTCATCAACACAATCTGGCTCCTAAATATTTTGGTCTGGGGGCTAGATTAAAAGAAAAAAATAGTGAATCCCCGACTACTAGAACTTTTAGGTTATTCTGACTGAAGTGGACACAAGTTATAAGACACACAAATGCTTGAAATCCAGAGTTAATCTACACAGAAATAAATGTCCCAACGCATACTTATTTATCCAATAACTAGCCTGTTATATGTAAGATTAATACACTATATTTATATGTCCTTACATGTTTTTATATAGTACTTTAACATAAAGGGGCTGATCCACTTTGGGAACAACTGCTCAAACAGTTACAAATCATACCCCTGGCAAACCATGTTGCTATGCAAGTAGTGACGGATTTAGCTTATTCCACAAAATGTTAACAGCTTTATTTAAAAACTGTAAATTAGAGTTGAGCTACAACACACAACCTTGCATCTCTTTTTTGTTTTGCACATTTTAAGTTAGGTTCCACTGCAGTTCAACTTGATTTTTTCCAAGCTGAAGATTTGCTCCTCTTTTTTTCGTTGCTTTCAATTCTTGATCAGTTCCATAATATATATGTGGATTTTTCAAAGTGTCTGCATTTTGCATCATTAGTTATTTAAGTTATTAATTTATATAGCACAGGATGTACTGTGCTATTCAGTTCTTTTGCTACTTTGCTTTGTTGGGAAATCCGGCTGTTTATCTGCATATTTTGTGTTTATCAGGCTGCCTGTTTGTGTTGCAGATACTGCCTGTAAGATGGTGAGGTGGCTGTCGGCCAAACTAGGTCCCACTGTGACCTCCCGCTGTATTGCAAGGAATCTGCTGAGGTTGCTGGTGTCCTGTTATGTCGGTAATTGTTTGTCTCTTGTCTTAGGGAATGACTGTGGTGGTGTTTTAGGTCTTGGACAGCTAGATCTTGATATTCTGCCCTATAAAAATAAATAAATAATGCAGCTGTGGAAATTTTTGACCCATACTTACATCTTATGATCTTTTCTTTGTACTCTTGTTTACTACGATTCACCATTGGATAATGTTATGTCACTACCAGTCACTTGCCATGCAAACATGGGAGAGACTCCACACAGCTAGGGCGTTGGTCACAAACTGGCCCTCAACTCCAGTTCTGCCATTCAGTCAGGATCTCCGCCCCATTGGAAGCCTTGATTCAGTCCTGTGTCACGGTGCAGCACCGGCGCCTATAATTTTTAAAGCTTAGTACACACAGATCTATATGAATAGACACTGGTAAACATGTTTGCATGTAAGAATGGGTGCAGGGTGTGCAATGCACATGGACCCCTCAGAACAGGGGGCCCCGTGGCACACACTCTGCACCAAAATCTAACTATATAAAGTAAGTATGCATATGAGCCAGCCATGGCTCATATGCATTACAAAAAGAGGGGGTGTCCATAGGTGCGGGGGGAGGGGGCGGATGTACAAATCCTGCACAAGAGCCCCCCTCAATTCTTAAAACACCCTTGAAGTAGCCAGTACAAGTATTGTAATTTTAATGCAGCATACGAAGCTCAGTCAACCATAGGTGAACAAAGTCTCTTGAGTAAACACATTGGCTGTCGTGTACAGCTTGACATCTGTGGAGTTTGGAGATTTATATCTGGTTCTCTATCTAAAAAATAAATGAATAAAAATACTTGTACACAAGTAAACAATAATTTGTTCCTATTAGGTCACCAGCGACATCAGTTTCTATCTACAGCAGAGGAGAATAGTCCGATGAATGTCAAGAGGCCAGTGTGTGGAGACCAGGTGTCTAAGCCTGTGCTTGATTGCCTGATGCATATGGCACATCTCTATGGAGAACCTTTTCTGACCTATCAGTATCTGCCTTACATCAGCTACCTAGTAAGCTATGTCTCAAACAAAGAACAGAATGACTGCTGTGTGTTCCTAACTGTGGCCAGCGATTATAAGAATTGAGAAGAAATTCTTAAGCATGACCATGCTCATCAGACATGTCCACCTATGTGCCCATATTGGTGTATAGGATGCTTTAACCATTGGCATCCCTGAGAATAGCCCTACGTGATCAGTCACATCAGTTGCAGATATATGGCGGGGAGCGCCAAATGTTATGATACTACAAGCCCCAGCTATCTGTACAAGCTCATATCTGGTACACTAGCCTGATACTTGTACTTTCACATTCCCATAGAATCCATAGGTTGATCAGTGTTGTTTTAAAGATGCAACGTTTTGTCAGGTGGCATATTAGTCATTGGGTCACCAAGGCAACTAACATACCTGCACGATTCTGCTGATTTTTTCTGTATGTTCACCCATTATAAGATCAGTGTTTACTCCACTCTTACTGATACTTTATCCATACATGACTGGTATATGGGCTTCATTTACTAAGCTGAAAGAGGTGAGTTTGCCCATAGCAACCAATCAGATTCTAGTTGACATTCTCTAGAATGCAGTAGTTAAATAAGATCTAGAATCTGATTGGTTGAGTAGAGGTGAGAGTTTTGAAAGAGGTGAGAGTTTGCCCCTAACAACCAATCAGATTCTAGATCTTATTTAACTACTGCATTCTAGAGAATGTCAACTAGAATCTGATTGGTTGCTAGGGGCAAACTCTCACCTCTTTCAAAACTCTCACCTCTACTCAACCAATCAGATTCTAGATCTTATTTAACTACTGCATTCTAGAGAATGTCAACTAGAATCTGATTGGTTGCTACATCTCCACTTTTCCAAACCTGCAGCTGAAGTTGACATTCCCTAGAATGCAGTAGTTAAATAAGATCTAGAATCTGATTGGTTGCTAGGGGCAAACTCTCACCTCTTTCAGCTTAGTTAATGAGGCCCTATGATAGTGTTGTAACAAATAATTGTATGTTTGGTTTTTAAGGCTGCAGGGTACACATTTTAGCACACTGATAGGTTGGGTGATTGAATCTCTTTTTTTAAACCTGAATCTGACTGAAAACCAAGTCATAGCTTGAACTGAATACACAGCGTTGTTCATCTATATTGCTTACACACACTTTTATGAATGGTAATTATGCTTGAGCCTAGTTGTCAATAGTCCATACACACAACATAATAAAATGTCAGGTATGTACATTACAGTAATTTGTTACGTTACATTATTTTTGGGACATCGCATTTCCTCTTTTTGATGGATATTTATATCTGATTGTTTATGATTTTAGATTACAAATGACATTTGTACTGTAGTTGTGGAATTTTTTCCATGTATTTTTTCCCCTCAATACAGTGCATATTTATCTGTATTTCCAGAACTGATATAAGGTACAGCCAAGACTGTGCAGCCACCATGGAAACAGGAAATAGAGAATTCCTGTCTCACAGTTGGTTTTTAGCCAGTAAATCAGCACAAGGAAACTTTCTACCTCTAGGATTTAATGTTCTTTTTAAAGTTATTTAATTTCCGTAATTGTTACTTTTATTTGTTTGTAATAATATGTACAGTTTAACCATTGGAAAACTAATAAGATGTGGCAAATGTGCACTGATATTTCCACAACAGAATACACAGGCTTTCCTCTTATTTTATACATGCAGGTGGCCCCCAGCAGTGGGTGCAGACTCAACAGCCGCAAAGAAGCCGGTCTCTTAGCCGCGGTCACCCTGACTCAGAAAATCATCATTTACCTCTCAGACACCACCCTCATGGACATTTTACCCAAAATCAACCAAGACGTTCTCCTACCAGTGCTGACTTTTCTGACCTCCACCACTGTTGGGTAATGGTGCATCTCTGTAGCATTTGGTTGTCCTATTACTGCTATAATTACACTGTGATACCAGGACTGCCATGATAAAACATCTGCAACTTTAAATTATTTATAATATATATATTTTTACATGTACAAAGTTAAAAAAAAATTATTTACTGTACTTAGACCCTATTTGACGGACAGTTTAGTTTAAGATTTAGGATATCCTTATTCATCCCAAGCATTTTTTAATTGTTCTACTGAGTTACCTTCTAAAACCTCAGATGGGAAGTTTCTCCACCTATCAACCAGCCTTTCAGAGAAGTTCTTTTTCTTTATAATTCCTCTAAACATACCACCTTCAAGATTCTACTTATGTTTTTGTGTTAAGATACACGTCTTCCTATAAAAAAATTCTACCCCCTTTCTGAAGATAAAATCTCCAGAACTTATCAGTTCTAAGTGAGGCAATACCAATGACCTATATAATGGCATTACTACTCCTTTTTCTGCTGCTAATTTCTCCCCTATACCACCACGCATCTGATTTGCAAAATAAGGACAACCAAAAGTTGTTTTTTGGCTCTCCCTATTTCGAATGAGAGACCTCGCTGAATTTTTTTTGTGAATGGGTGAGTATGCGATTTGCATACTCACCAAATTATTTTCAGAAGCGCCATCTCCGAGGGACTTAGGGTTAGGCTGTGGTGACGGGGATTTAGAGTTTGGTTGCGGGGGAGTTTGAGACTTGGGGTTAGGCTACAGTGGAGGACTTAGGGTTAGGGAGTTGGATTCCTTACCTTTTGGAGCACCATGTCCGGTGCTCTGGGGATCTATTGCTGTGCCTCATCGAGGAATAAGCAATCGATATCCCATCCAGTTCTGAACTGTCTGGGAGCAAACAGCCCTATCGAAATAGGGACCCACACTCTGCATTTTTTTCAGAAATAGCTACAACCAATACATTTAGCTATTTGAGAATAATGGACCGGATCAGACTTAAGAAGGAGCTTGAAATTAAGCGAGCAAGGTTACACCTGGGCAAAACCATGTTGATTGCAGGGGGAGTCAAGTTAATTGTATTCTTTGCATGCAGGGATATATCTTTGAATTGCTTACTGCACACAGATACTGACCAGCATTACTATCACACTGTTATTTAGACTTGGAATAGGAAAAATCAAATCTCAACTCTAATACTGTTTGCAACAGATGAAATATGACCCCCCTGCAATCAACATGGTTTAGCCCAGGAGTAACTTTCCTCTCTTAGGACTGGATTCACAACACTACATTTTTTTACTTATGTGCCTATTTATCCATTTTAAGCTACTGCGCATGTGTAGTAACTATTTTACGCTAT
Source organism: Limnodynastes dumerilii (assembly GCA_011038615.1). Lineage (NCBI taxonomy): Eukaryota > Metazoa > Chordata > Amphibia > Anura > Limnodynastidae > Limnodynastes > Limnodynastes dumerilii. The sequence continues at coordinate 81,160 of WWET01002540.1, forward strand.
CTAGGTAGCGTTTCGTTACGTAGATTGTGTACATGCACTTATTCTTAAGTCTGAATCAGACCCAGTATGCTTTATTTGCTGTTGAAACTCTCCAATAAGAGAAACATTTTAGTTGAATCGCTGAAGCGAATAGAACAGCAATAAAATATATTGATCATGTATTCCATTGAACAAAATCTTGACTAATGTTACTATATAATTAATTGTTTATAGGCCAAATAGCTCATTGTGGTATTTTTTTCCAATTTTTTTTAATAGCTTAAAAATTTTACATGTTTATTGTAGCTCTAGTTTTCCTTTAGAAAAATGTTATCTATGCTTAGCAGATAAAGCTACAACCTACTAGAGCAATTTTAAAATGTAATATATTCAGTTTGGCTGCTATGAAATGTAATGTATGCATGGTTTTGGGTAGGTCTATAAAGCAGAAGTAAACTCTCAACCACTTCCTGTCTTGACCTGCTGCTGTATTTTAGTTTAAAGAGCCTTTTTTCCCTACTACTACTAAATATGAAGGCAGCATTAATGTATGCCAGGGATATTTGCTATGTATACCTGTCAAATGTCACTAGGGTGGAATGTATAATTGCTCCTATCAAATCACACCTTATCACATATTAAGGTTACTGTGAACACACAGACTAATGGCAGTGTATCAGTACGAGCTTTAAAAATGTAACCTTTTCCATAACAAAAATGTAAGTAGTCTAAATACTACTTTTAGCACCATTGTTTAACAAGGCATAATTTGCATTGTTTTCCTGCAACCAATCAGTATCTTTATTTTAGTGAACTACAAGTTTGACAATGTGATTAAATGTTTTTTTGGCTAAGAAAAGATGGTGAAGGGTAGTGGAATGGCCACAAGTGAGTTCATTGCTGTGGCCTTTGATCCCTGACCTACCTGCTGACTGACACTGCAGGAAGAGCAACATAGTGCTACTGGAAGCTTTACTTACAGCAGCTTCAATTATCAGACCGGGTGGTGAAGGCCACAGCAAGACCTCCCTAGTCAGCCTATGGATAAACTGTGTGCTCGTTTGCTCAACCGCTTAGCCCAGGTGTCGGATCCAAATTTCTGTTCACCATGGTGGCGTTGTGCCCAGGGCTTGTAATGCCCTGCTTTAATATATACAAATTACCTACCTGCAATGTTGATAAATTACACCTATCATTTATTTTAAAATGAACACATAAAATAATGAAAATGCGGAGTCACAATAAAATACTTAATAATGCATTTATCCTAATGCCATTTGATAGATGCAATATATGGTCAAATTTGAGTGCACATTTGCTAATAAAACCTATATTCTTATATACTGGAATATTGATAAACCACTTATCATGCTTAATGGTAATAATTATATTCTTATTAGTATTAACTGAAATGCAATTTCCCATCTGCAATATATATACATATATATATATCATGTAAAGCAGGGGTCCTCAGACTTTTTAAACAGGGGGGCCAGTTCACTGTCCCTCAGACCGTTGGAGGGCCGGACTATAGTAAAAACAAAAACTATGAACAAATTCCTATGCACACTGCATATATCTTATTTTGAAGTGAAGAAACAGAACAGGAACAAATACAATATTTAAAATGGAGTAAAGTTAAATCAACAAATTTACCAGTATTTCAATGGGAACTCCCCCATCATGTGTCCTGTCCCCACAGCATCCCCCATCAT
>WWET01002540.1:115265-131637 GCA_011038615.1 Limnodynastes dumerilii
AAAGCTGGTCAGTATCTGTGTGCAGTAAACAATTCAAAGATATATCCCTGCATGCAAAGTATACAATTAACTTGACTCCACCTGAAATCAACATGGTTTATCCCAGGATTAACTTTCAAGCACTTAAGTCTGGATCCAGCCCAGTGAGTATATCTGGCGCAAAGTCCTTTCATGTACATTAGGTTTGGACCTCAATGTTGTAGAGAGTTAGTAGGAAGCCTCCTCAAACCACTTATTGGTCTCCTGGTTGAGGAGTGTGGCTGAAAGGGAGACTTTATAGGACAGCTGTAGTGGAAACAATGCCAATTATTAATCCATAATGAGAAAATATAGTGCGTATTCTCTAGATGGAGAGAATTTTTACCTATAGCCAGGAGGAGGAGGTGGAGGTGGATGAGAAATAGAACCAAGCAGTGGTGAGAGGGTTGTACTAATTAATGCAGGACAGTCAATGGTGGAGGGTTCAGTGACTGGAACATATTAAACTACAGACAGGGGTAATAAGTAATGAAGGGAAAGGTAAGGCTGATGTGCTAGGATAAGGGAATGACGAGGTAAAAAGGTGGAAAAATACATGTATGGAAGGATGGTGAGAGAATACAAATGGTATTACATCTACAAGGCTTGCAGGAGAAGTCTACATAAGTAAAATTTACAAAACTAATTGATAAAACGTTTTTACAAAGCAATATTTACCAACAGTGCGGAGAATGAGGAGAAGAGGAAAGGAACTGCAGGATATAACCATACTGTATTAATGTATACATGTGAAGAGAAATACCTCATAATTACCTACCGAATACACCACTGAGCAACACTTGTACATTGATAAATAGCATTTGCTGAAAATATTGAAGAATGTGTTTTTTTTATTACATATGTTACAAATTTGACAGTAGTAAGAGTGAAATTGTGAGGTTAACTGTAATTCTCAGTGCTTTTCTGCATAGCATATATGTACTTAATCATTTATTTATATATGTATTATTTTCAGAACAAAAGAGCATATTTGGTAAACGCCATGTTAAATATATGCATATGATTAACACTTCTCTGATTGAGTTTTTAAAGACAGAAATGTAGGAGAACACTTGTTTTTGGAATTGATCCAGAGTTAAGGGTTAAATCCGTGCGTTAGGCTCTGTTGCACTCCCCCTGCTCTCCTATGTGTGGATGCTGGATCTGTACCCCATACAATTTAAATACCAATGCCCACCCACTATTCAGATCTCGTATACATGGTGAGTGGGTCAGTCCCTCATGTGGAGGCCGAATACCGTACAGAATGCAGGATCAGAGGGCAATATAATAGCTATATTCAGAGCTGACTTATGGAAGTCATTTTCTTAATTCTGGATCCGACACTTTAAATGTACTCATCACAATCTAGTTTATTTGGGTAGTAAACCTTGCAAGATTATGTTATGTTACACAAGGTTCTCAAGCGTTGCATGCCTATCTGCTGTGCTAGATGAATATATTGAGTTTATTATTTTTGTAGGAAGTGGATTTGGAAGAAATGACCACAAGTAAAGCACCTACTGATACTACTCCCTACCAAAAAACAACACATGTAAATGTCATAAACTCTACCTCTGACAGTTGGTTAGATCTCTATCCTTGGGCAGCTTCCACAACAACTGAAGAAACTACAACAACTGCACATTCTGCACAAAGTTCTGACACTACCCCAACTCCTGAGACTATAGACCGATCTACTGAAGATAATGAGGACCAAGATACCTCTTCATCCTCAGAAAATGACTGCATCGAAGCTTTATCACCAGCAGAAATGAAAGAATTTTCAACGGCAATGTTGACATTCAGCAAGGACCTCTTGAATCAGGTTCATCTGGAATCTCAGTCCCCAAACGTGGTGGTGTCACCTCTAAGCATTGCTTTGGGGCTGTTGCAGTTGACATTAGGTAATAAGTCTTAAAGTGTTAAAGCATTTATTTGCATTTTATCTATCTATCTATCTATCTATCTATCTATCTATCTATCTATCTATCTATCTGTCTGTCTGTCTGTCTGTCTGTCTGTCTGTCTGTCTATTGTGTATAAAACAGTAATCCTTTGCTGCTGACGCAATGGGGTAAATCCAGACCTAACCTAGTTACGTTAGAACACGTAGTGTCTTTACACTATCCTAATTTCTAGGCACTCCATTCGCTTGTACGCACTTTGGCCTTTTTACGCTGCCCAAACCCTACCTTAACTTTTCAACGCGTAAGTACTGACGTATATAATGGATTCACGTACATGACGTCCAAACCCAGCCCATACTGTACGATTTAAATGGCTCCCTCCGCCAACAAAGCGTAATTACGAGTGTCGCATGGGTGCCGCCGCCCCTTCGTTCGTAGTTACGCTAAAGCCGCGCGCATGCGCTGTAAATACAAATCGGCAATTTTACGTATCAATAAGAGTCTGTAAATGGTGTAATGATCTGGTGTCAGCTGTATATTGTCTTAATATAAGTAACTGAGGCATTCATGTAAATATATGTGCTATGTTTGCACAGGTTATCCGTAAGATCTCCTTTTATTTAAAAGAAAATAAATAAAATGATTTAGTATTGGACAATGCCACAGACTGTGAAGAATTGATTGCTCCCCTTCTTTCTATCACCCTTTTGGTTTTCGAACAACTACTTCTCCTGTAAACTCAACATACACCCGTTACAGTAATTAGTCATCCGTTCCTTCTAAACTCCTTATAAAATGCATTAGAACTTGGCCCACAAAGCTTTATTCTACATGTCTTCTGCTAACAGAAGGAAAGGGCCTATGGCACAGAATTTCCAAGCGACCTTTACATAGTCAGTAATACTCTTAAAACTGTACAACCAGGCTGCTTGTTCCAGGAGTAGTTTTACATAGTAGCTATTTCATGGTTGTAAATATGGAATTATTAACCCTTTCTCTGATAATTGTAATGAAACATTCTTACCATCTGGGGTCTTCAGTTTCCGTTTGATGAAAAAGACGTTTATATACTGTAGTGTACACTACATTTTCTCAATGCAAATAAACCTTATGTTTTTTGTCATATATTTCCATAGATAACTGTTTTTGTCAGACCAACTTAGGATAGGCCACATAGAGGCTACTCAGATTGTTTTTTATATCAGATATGTATAAAGTTTTGTGTTGTGAAATTTGAACTGATTCCGGTGTCTTCCTTTCTTTCAGGTGCAGAGAAGGAAACAGAGAAGAAGTTGCTGGAGGCTCTCCATGTGGAGTCTATGCAATGTCTTCACGAGAAGTTACATAAAGTCACCCAACAGCTAAAGCAGACTGTCCTAAGTGTAGCGACTCGCATATACGTAAAGAAAGGTGTGTTTACTACTTGCTTGTCGTGGATTTCTCATCTGTTCTACAGCTCTGCAATCATTTAACTGATGATGAAGCGGACACCAATATATGAGCATATTTCTAGATATTGCCAAATGTGTACAGTAACACGTATAGAGAAGGGGGATCTATGATTTTGACATATGTAGATCAGTATTTTTGACTGATGATACCATGTTGCAGTATGAGAGGTGCATATGACTTTTGCACACAGGGAAAGTCCTTTGCTTTTGCACATAGAACTAATATACTTCGTAGCTATTGTTAATCTGTAAAGTAGAGTTGAGATAGGAAACTTCACAGCTGAAATTTGTTTTTCCTTGCAGTTCAACACGGTGTACTTTTCCATGGGCCAGATTTACTAAGATGCGGGTTTGGAAAAGTGGAGATGTTACCCATAGCAACCAATCAGATTTTAGTTGACATTCTCTAGTATGTGAAAAGAAAGTGAGAGCTAGAATCTGTTTGGTTGCTATAAACAACATCTCCAATTTTCCAAACCCGCAGTTTAGTAAATCTGGCCCCATGTGTTTTTCTGTGTACTCCTAAACTCTGGATTAGCCCCAATATCAATGAATAATCTTCAACAAGATTATAGAGGCTTCTAATGATCCAATGATTCCAATGATCTCTTATATTCTGAACAATTTGTTTACAGACTATTTATAAATGAAAGGAACAAAAAACAAGTCCGGTGCTCCATACCAAGTATTATATAACATTGTGTCTGCACATACATAAAAAGGAGGTTCACGGCCTGGTGTTTTCTTGTTACTATTTATAGATGGTATTTAATATTGCAGCTAAATATATTTTCTTTTCTTATAACTAATATTAACTATTTTAGCCTATAACTATAATTCATATGCCCCTCCTTCTGTGTCCATCCAGCCTCATTAACCCCCTCTTTATTTGTGTCCAGTCAGCCTTATTGTCCCCCTCCTTTTGTGTGTCCAATCAGCCTTATTATCCCTTTCTTCTGTGTGTCCAAACAGCCTTATTTGCCCCTTCCTTCTGTGTCATACCAGCCTTATTGCCCCCTATTTGTGTCCAGCCAATATTATTGTTCCCTCTTTTTGTGTCCAACCAATTTTTTTGCCTCCTCTTTTTGTGTCCAGCCAGCTTCATTGCCTTATCTTTATGTGTGTCCAACAAGCCTTTTGCCCCCTTCTGTGTACTTTCATTCTTATTAAACCCTCCTTCTATGTTCAGCTAGCATTATTGCCCCTCTTAATGTGTCCATTCAGCCTTATTGCCCCTTCTTTATGTGTGCACACCCAGCCTTTGTTCCACATCCATATCCAGCTATTAAATCCCCATTCTAAGTACTCAGTACATTTACCTTTGCTCTTTTTTTCTGTCTCTCTCCTCGCAGCGTGCTCTCTGCAGAATTATGACCCTGACGTGACATTAGGTCACGCTAGCGTCATTTGGTAAAGCCGCAGCTGTGCATAGCACAGCCAGCTCTTGTTCCGGGGTTCTAAGTGTAGAACTTTTTGCAATTAGGGATGGAGCCTGCAGGCACTGGGTCCCACCAGGGATTTCCCCGGCTCTTTGGTGGACCGGTCTGACGCATGCATTGCCGAATATCCCCCTGAATTTGCCACTGCCCTCGGCACACTTTGAAACTTCTCCTGGCACACTGGTGTGCCGCAGAACACCGGTTGTGGAGCACTGCTAAAGATGATGAAACAGAGATGTCTATAAATGAAGAAATTAAGTTTTACTAAAATTGAAATGCTGTAGAAGCCAGGTTTATTTTATTTGTCTATCTGTTGTGCTTCACACTTTTTTAAGTAGTGTTTAAAAGATGTGTTTTAAGCCAAGTTATGTCATTATTGTGGAAAATGCTTTCTGTAAGTTTAGAGTGTTTGTATTATTTACATTAATTCCTGTTCATCATAGGTTTCAGTATTAAAAAAGACTTTCTTCAAAAATCCAAACATTTCTATGGATCAAAACCTGTGAATTTTATGCAAAATATGAAGCAAAATGTGGACTCCATAAATAAATGGGTTAGTGACGCGACACAGGGCAAGATCCCAAACTTTCTCTCAAACATCCCTGCAAATGTTATGCTAATGCTCCTCAATGCTATACATTTTAAAGGTAAGTTAGTTATATCTATGTATGTTCTACATAATGTGTCTGTATGAATATCTCCCACTCTAAGGGGCACATTTAAAGGTTCTAAAAAGGAAAAGTGGAGTTGTTTTTCATGGTAGCTAATCAGATAATGGCTAATGGTAGCTAGAATCTGCTTGCTATCAGCTTGATCTCCCCTTCTTTTTTTCTTGTTTTGTTATAAGAAACTTCATTAAATGTACACGTAATTCTGGGCCAGTTCATCACCTCTGGGTTTTGCCTTTGTGTTTGGATCAGGTTTTGTCTATTTTTATTCAGTTTATGTCAGAGTTGCTGACTCTTCCGGACTATAAGGGAGAGCCCCGAAATTCGTGTGGCTCTCCCGGTATGCTGGGAGAGCCAGCATTAATCGTCATCAAGTCCTGCCCATCCCTTGGGGCTTATTGACACAATTTGCATATGTCACATAATTAAGCTCCATCCCCATACTGACATCTAGTTCTTTCTTCTGAGATCTGCCGGAGGGAAGAACTGAGAAGTCGGCAACCCTGCATCCACACACACACATACACACACACACACACACACACACTTCCCGGTCAGATTGCATTCCATCCTATTCTGACTGAGCATGACATTTTTCAAAGGATTCTGGTAGAGGGGCTGAGTTGTGATGATAACTGGGCATGACCTGGTATTAGAAATGAGGATCCAGACCTCTGTGTTTACAGTACATTATCTATCTATCTATCTATCTATCTATCTATCTATCTATCTATCTATCTATCTATCGGCGTAACTAAGGGTAGGGTTTAGGGGTTCAAACCCCCCCATCGAAAATGAAATTAACACTAGATAGAATGGGGTTTCCATCAAAAATAAAATTTGCACTATATAGAATAGGATTTCCATAGTAGGTACTCAAAAGATCGGTTGACACAAGGAAAGGCGTCACTGAAACAGGCCAGACAGCAGGCGGCGTGGGTGACGCGGCAAGTAAACAACGCACATATAGCCAATTAATAGCTTACACTTAGGATGGCGCGTTGTTAGAGACATACAGATCGTGGCGTATAAGTTGAACAATGGCCTTGAATGCGCAGTGACAAATTTTCAGGTCTCAAGCGAATGCGGTATGAGGTGCGGCGCGAGAGGGGCCACGTGTAAGTATAGCGTTCTACAATGTACCTGCACGGACGACCGCCATTTTTGTTCAACCTTTGTGCCGCGGATTGTACCTTCTTTGCGTTATTATTCTAAGATTGTTAGTATTGATTCAAAGCTAAAGCAGTGTGGTGCATCGTGCATGAAGTGTAGGTACCGGTGACTGATGCACATGAAAAAATTAAACGAATCAGTGATTTTTTTTAAGCCTGTGGAGGCCGCTAAAAGGAAAACTGAAACTGGTAATTGATTTCAATTAGGTACCTTAGTACCTACCTAGGTAGGTAGGTATTTTGTTTTATTTTTTGTCAACTAAAACCCCCCCCCATGAAAAAGCTATAGCTACGCCTATCTATCTATCTATCTATCTATCTATCTATCTATCTATCTATCTATCTATTTTATTTCTAATATATAACTTATAAAAAATGGTAAGGTATAACACAGGGTGGTTCTGTCTAATAAATGAGTATGTGGCAGAAAAAATCTTGCGTTTATGTTTGAAGGTGATAGTGTGAGTGCATTGAACAAATACAAGAAGAGGGTGAGTGTGATTGAGTGTGTGATAGCAATACATGATCATGTATTTTAAAAGGGTGATGACATTCCTGCAGGTCTTTCTTTTTTAATGCTTAAAAAGTAAGTAACAAATAACATTGTGTTCTACAGTTGTGTTTTTTAATAACTTCAAGTAAACATTTCCTAATTGTGCAAAATGTTTTCAGGTGTCTGGAGAAATAAATTTGATCCGTCTAGGACTACTCAAGATATGTTTCACATAAATGAGGCTGAAACTGTGCTCGTGGATATGATGAATGCAATGAAATATCCACTGAGCTATTTTGTGTCAGACAAACTGGAGAGTCAGGTGCGTCTAGTGTGTGGGGTAAAATATAATATACTCAGTACACATTGACTACATTAAAGAATTGTAGCATCCATGAAACATATGCTGTCTTATTTAAACGCCAGCATTTTTTTTTTAATTGTGCAGAAATTGATTTTTTCCTAAATTCATGAGTTCAAGAATTTACTATGTAAAGCTACATTTGCGTCATTAAGCATTATCAAAATCTAACAGTCCTACTTGTACCTCCATCTTAAAGCTGCAATTAAGCACAGAATAGATATTGGCAATGGTGCTGTGTTAATTTTAGGTTGTATAAAAGAATATAATGGATTGTGTGTTCAGTCTTTTGGTTGGAATATGGATTTCAGAAATATCCCTTAATTTCACAAGAGGGCAGCACATTACCTTTGTAGAGAAGTATCATGCCAAAGTGGCATTAAGTGTTTATTCAATGAAAACCGTAGGTCCGTTTATTTCTGTATAGTCAATCTGATAAAAAATACACCACTAGCCAATCACAAAATAATGTGCTTTGCTAATTCCTAGTGCTCATTCGAAAGAACATGTATCCATGTATGACAGAAGAGAACAATGGTGCTGATTCAGAGATGCGATTGCGAAAAGATCGCAAATATACGCACCTTAGCTAAGATCATAGCAGGTTCCAGCCCACTTCATAAAGAGTCACTCCCCTTGCAAACAGCGGTGGAACTTAAACTTAGACCACCATTGACTAGCCCTAACTCTACGCTGTCATTTGGGCTCTTAAGTGACGTGGTAGCGTTCATTTAAGATCCTAAGTGTCAGCCCGCGCCCACTTTCCCTCATTTCCCTGCCTCCCCCCGCCCCTTTCCATGCAAATCCTTAAGATCTTAAAGATTCGCAGCACTTAAGATCTTAAGTGCTTGCGTGCGATTCAAACTTACGCTCTTAGCGAATTTACGCTCCTAACCGCTACGTAGACGGCGTTGCACTATTACTACGCATGCGCAGTTTTGCAAATTTTCTAGGATCTTAAATATACGCTCCTAAGTGCCGTGGAAATCGTATCTCTGAATCAGGCCCAATGTGCATCACTACACATTAATGCCAGCTATTAGCTAAATGTTTTTATTCTTTCTTTCTTTGTTTTGTATTTGTGGTACCAATTCTGATATTTCTAATAATAAATATAATCCTTAATACATATAACATATAAAGAATAAAAAATAAGGGTTTGTCATACCATAAAAAAAAACCATAACAAAAATCTGATTCTCCATGTATCTTTAAATTAGTTTCTGAGGTTTTAATACATGGCTACTGTCTTAAATATTGTTTATAAATCTCTATGCCCTTAAATACTCCCTCTTTCTTATTTGTGATTGTTTTGTGTTTTCTAATACTCTAAGTACTTTTGCTTTTCCATAGAATTCTAATGGTAGCTATGTTACCAGTTTGTGCTTGATGTTTTCCCATTGGCGTGTCTTTTATTTATTTATTTTTATTGAAAATACAATATGGAAAATCGCCAAAAAAAGAAAGAAATAAAATTGTAGTTGAAATGTTTTATAGAACTTAAAGTGGTTATAACTTGCTGTTATTTGAATATTTAATAAACACCTATTATTTTTTTCTTAAAAGGTGGCCAGGTTGTCTTTTAAAGGAAACATGAGTTTTGTTATAGTAATGCCGCTGCAGACGGATTGGAATGTCTCAAAAATACTGGATAAGCTGAATAAGACTGAACTTTATAGTCGATTCCATAAGGAGAAGCCAACAATCTTAAAAGTTCCTAAGTTAAATTTGAATTTTAGACTGGAACTTAGCCGTCCCCTGATCAACCTTGGTAAGAGCTATTTGTATATAAAGTAAATGGGGTAGATCCAGAACTCTGCTTGCAATCCGTTTACTAGTGTAGCGTATTTACGCGTGCGTGCCTTCTATACACTCACCTAGGCACACCCCTTGGATGTACGTATTTTGGCTGATTTCCGGTTTTCAAACCCTGCCTTAACTTTTGGCCGCGTAACCACTGTCATCCGCACACGTACGGATGGGCAACACGGACTTATGCAGCTAAGCACTCCCATACTGTACAATTTATATGAAAACCCCGCCTACATAGCGTAATTTAGGCGTACTTTTGGCACATGTAAATTTGGCACGCCCACACGTACGAATTTACGCAACTAATACGTGAACGGCCTAGACGCTTAGAGTTACGTTATGTAACGTAGCGTATCATCTGTCGTGCGCATGTGCAGTACAAACAAAATCGTGATTTTACGTGTCCGCCAGGTGTAAATTCACACAGAATCGTTGTTCTGGATCTGCCCCAATGTTTGTATACTGTAAACAATATGGTTTAAAAAGTTATAATTTGCATTAGTTCCATTGGTTCTCTAGATAGTGGGCTAGATTCAGAGATCCGTTTTTGGAAGGTACGCAATTATACGCACGCATGCCGCAAGGTAACACCCATGACACTCCCCTTACACGCCGTGTTACGCCACCATAGAGCACCCTTATCCCTACGTGTGTAGTTACGGGCGTATGTTAAGGTACGTACGTGAGTATCTATCTAACCGCTCCCTCAAATGCCCATGTAAATGCCTCCCTCCATCCACTCTCGCGTATCTCTGAACATACAGTTTTTAGCCCCGCCCCTCCACACGTATGTCCATAAAGTGCGATTCACAAGTGCATGCCTAATGGACTTCCGTGTGTAAATAATACGTAACTTGCGTGGAAAAAGTTACTACACATGCGCAGTTGATCCGATCCTAAAATTACTCACACAGCACCACGTAAAAACGGATCTGTTAATCAGGTCCAGTATCTTTTGATGTGTTCTTACATAAAATAAATAATGTCCATTTAAGTTCTGTTAAAAACCAAAAATATGTATTTCAACAAAAAAAACCCCATAAAAACAGGTGGCATGTCTATGATGTAAAACATTTAATGTCTAAGGTATACAATGAAAAAAATTCATAGCGCCGCTACACTATGTGCCTGGATAACCCACATCATACCCTGCAAACATGCCAGTACTAAAGGAGCATGTTAGTACTCATAGCTTCACAATGCCTAAACAATCACATGCTGTCCAGCCTGCTATATATGGCCCAAATTCACACCGAAGAAGCCTCTGCTTCTTAAGTGCAAAGTTCCCCGAAATGACCTACTACGCATGCGACATATACGCAATGTACGTGCTAGTTAGTAGTTACTAGTTTAACAACAAAGAGGTGGCCTTAAGCCGCCTTGGGTAGTGGTTAGGTAGAAGTGGGAGGGGGAGGGATTTAGATTAGCCGGGGAGGAAGCCGGGAGAGGTTAGAAGGAAACTCTGCACGGTTAGATAAGGTAGCCCTATGGCACTCATAAGTGCCATAAGGTACCTAAAAACTGGGGGCGGGGGAGGGGACCGGAGAAGTAGGTGCGGATACATGTTTATTCGCACCTATGGATCACACAGGCAATTGTGAATCCGGTCCTATATGTTTACGTGAAAATAAAGTTATTTACATGCCCAAAGGGATGTAGAAACATCGAATCCCATGTATCCTAACTTAATGTATTTTCTTGTTTTGTAGGCCTTGGTCAGTTATTCAGTAATCCAGATTTTAAAAAGATCTCAGATGAGGCCTTGTTTGTATCCAGTGTTGAACATCAGTCCACACTGGAGCTGAATGAGGAGGGAGTAGAAGCTGCTGCAGCCACAGCAGTCTTTATGTCTCGCTCTCTTTCTACATTTACCATCAATCGTCCCTTCTTATACTTCGTGTTCGATGACAACACTGGTTTACCCTTATTTGCGGGATATGTCCGTAAGCCCAGCCCTGTCTCTTTGCGAAAGAAAAATGAGCCAACCTTTACTTTGGATCAGATTCCAGTCTCAAAAGGCTCCATACCAAAATAAAAAGTATTGGCTTTTAGAAAAGGTAACTCTATCAGCTCTTGGAAAGGTCTGGTTATTGAAGGACTGAAAGGATCGTATTGGTTTGTATTCAGTCCCTTAAGTCCCCATATTTCATGCATTGAAGCCCTATTTCTAAAAGAACATGACTTAGTTGAATTCATTTTTCTTATAAGAAGGAACTTGGTTCTTTTGTTTTTATTGTATTTTTAGTCTGCATAAATGTTGCAATATACCTGAAGATGGGTTATACAACTTTCCTTGAGGAATATTGATATTTATCCTTTTGTGTTTGACCAACTGACGTCCATGTTTATCTGTTTAATAAACAATTAACTTGTGTTTTTATTCACCTTGGCTCAGTAATGCTTTTTATTACAACATGGTTTACTAATTTAATAAAACAACACTGAAGAATAACAGACAGAATGGGAGGTAACAGGGCACAAACCACAAGTTTACAATATATGAGCCAGCAGGGTCTGGACTAACCAGGTTGCAAACAAAATGTTCCTCATAGTCTTTATGATCCATTCATGCAACAATGTGTTAGGGAACCACTCACCAGGGCGTGGAGTCTAACTGGGGCCTGATTTTCACTAGAGCCTCTGATGGGAAAGTTAGGCTTGGAGGCAGGACGCCCAGCAGGTCGCGGCCCCTATTCATGTATGTGAACAGGCTCAAACCAGAACCCAGTGAGAAATGTAGACAAATAAAATGACAAACAGTGGATGCACAAGGGCTAACACTCAGAAACACAGCAATCAAACACATAAATAATGGGAAGTAAGGGAGCAGGAACTGAAACAACACAGAAGAGTAGAGTTGCAAGCAACCACAGGGCAGAGGCAGGCAAGAAGGCAAAAACAGAGGAGAACAAGGATGACAGGACGGGACACTCAGAAATCAATGCTGATTATCACTGGCAAGGCACAGAACAGAAAGGAGCAGGGTAGCATGAGCTATAACCAGTAAGAGCAATGTGCCTCTGCCGCTCTATTTACAGGGAAACTGTTCAATCACAGAAAGCCCTTGGACTAGCCTCCCTATACCATTGGACAAGGTTCCAGCGTCAGCTGGGACCAATGGAACTACTTTGCGCCCAGCGCAATGCTCAGCATACAGGTTGCCTGGTGGCAGAGAAGGACAGAGAATAGAAGCATGCATACAGGGGGCGTCCTGCTCAGCAACCAGGACGTCAGTGGCACCCAATGAATGTGCGGGAATCCCGGCAGCTGGAAGAGCCGTGACTTGCCACATTTTGCCGGACAGAATGCACGTAACATTACCCCCCTCTCTTTTATTAGAAGTAATGAGACCCCTATTTCCGGGTTTAGGGGGTACTTCTTGAAGAATTCTTTGATCAGACGGTCAGCATGAAGATCTTTTCTCTTTCTCTTAGGTTCCTGGGCTGCTCCAGCTTGAAAGACACAGGGTTGATTCTCCTCATAATTTTGAAGGGGCTAATGAAGCGAGGACCAAATTTCTTGGATGGCTGTCTCAGCTTGATGTTCTGGGTTGATAACCAGACCAGTTGGCCAACCCTGATCCGCGTTTCTCATAGCCCAGACATATGCTTGTTTCAGGGCTAAATGTACCTTCCTCCAGACCGTTCTCATGTGGGAGATGAATTGGTGAATCTTTGGAGGAGCAGAGGAATCCACTTGGTCTAGGGAGCTGGCTCTAGGATTCCGCCCAAGAGCACAGAAGAAAGGAGAAACCCTGGTCTAGAAATAATCGACATTGCAAGCAAATTCAGCCCAGGGAACCTATTCAGCCCAATTATCCTGGCAGTTGGAAATATAGGCATGAAGGTAGTGTTCCAGATTCTGGTAAACTTTTTCCGTCTCACTGTTAGTTTGCGGATACCTAGAGAAACACAGAAGGATTCCAAAAGGAAGCCACATATTGCACCCCTCTATCCGAGAAGATGTTAGTATGTAGACCATGAAGTCTGAAGATATGATGCACAAAAAGTTTTGCCAATTCTTTGGCACTGGGTAATCCGGCTAATGGGACAAAGTGAGACATTTTTCTGAACCTATCAGCCGTCACCTAGATGGTGTTGCAACCTGCCGAACTGAATAAGTCCGTTATAAAGTCCATTGATTTGTGCATCCAAGGACATGTGGGAATGGAAACAGTTGTAGGGGTCCCTTGGATAGCTGCCTTGGTACCTTAGTCTAAGCACAAATATCACAGACATTGATAAAATCTTCAACATCCTGTATCATCCTCGGCCACCAAACGAAATAGCAAAGGAGACTCATGGCACAGTGAATACTGGGATGACCAAAAACCTTACTATAGTGGATCTTCTTCAAAACCACCTTAATTAGATTTGCTGGAACAAAAAGTAGATGACTTGGCTTGCGACTAGGAGCTTGATCCTGTACACTCTGAAGTCTAGATGAAAAGTCTTGGGTGAATGCGATGATACTTGAGGATGGAACAATAGTGAGAGGAGTAGCAGGAGGTTCATGAGAACACAGCGAGAGAGTGCATCTGCCTTTCCATTCCTAGAGCCTAGTCTGTAGGTAATGATTACATCAAATCTGGTGAAGAATAGCGCCCAACAAACTTGATGGGAATTCAGTCTCTTAGTGGATTCAATGTAGACCAAATTCTTATGGTCCATAAGGATGATCACCTTATGCAATGTCCCCTTCAACCAGTGTCTCCATTTCTTCAAGGTCAACTTAATGGACAATAATTCACGATTGCCCACCTATTGTAATGTCTCTCAGCCTGGAAAAGAAGGCACAGGGATGTAGCTTTCCTTGAAATTTCAGAATGACCGATCAGGAAGATTCATCTTAACATCAGTGGTCAGAGAAGCTGGATGGTGTAAGTGCAGGAGTTGCCCTCATGTTCTTCCTAAGCGTTAACCTTGGCAGTTCTTGGCAAATTTGTGTAAAAGCCTGGACTTGAGTGGCCAGAGACCATTTCTGTTTGTGGTTCCATACTGACCCGTGATGGACGGTTATATTGTTAAGGAATCACTCACCAGGGCACGGAGTCAAAATGGGGCCTGGTTTTCACTAGAGCCTCTGATGGCAAGGTTAGGCTTGTCTGTAGGAGATCCAGCAGGTCACGGCCCCAGCGCTGTCCTTATGCATACGTGTAAAACAGGAGGATGGATCGGGACTCAGTAAGAAACGTAGACAAATACAATGACAAACAGTGGATGCACAAGAGATAACACTCAGAAACACACAGCAATCGAACACAGAAATAATGGGAAGTAATGGAGCAGGAACTGGAGCAACACAGGAGGGTAGAGTCGCAAGTAACCACAGGGCAGAGGCAGGCAAAAAGGGGAGAACAGAGGAGAACAAGGATGGCAGGATGGGACACTAAGAAATCAATGCTATCACTTGCAAAGCACAGAACAGCAAGGAGCAGGGTAGCATGAGCTATAACTGACAAGAGCAAAGTTCCCTTGCCGGTCTATTTACGGGGTGGCTGTCCAATCACAGACAGTGCTTGGACCAGCCTCCCCATACTATTAAACAAGGTCTCAGAGTCAGCTGAGACCAATGGAACTACTTTACGCCCAGCGCAGTGTATAGGGGTGTCCTGGTTGCTAAGCAAGGAAGGAGAGAGAATAGGAGTTCTGGCTGAGCTGGGACTCAGCATTAACACAGGGGGTGTCCTGGTTGGTCAGCAGAAGAGCTGGGACTCACCGCACTTTGCCGGGCACAATGCCCATAACACAATGCTAGTTTTGTGGCTGAGCATTAATTGAGTTAATTGAAAGAGGAAGCATGTGAGTGTTATGGAGCCATGTAAAATCGAAGGAGTATTGGAAAGTTTATAGGTAAGTAAAGTGTGTGGTTGAGGGTTTAGTCTAAAGAGATTTTTTTTAAAAAGCACCTGAAGGTTTGGAGTCTGTTGAAAAGTCTTATTGCACAAGGAAGGCCACTGCACAGAGTGGGTTCAGCCCAGAAGTCCTGTAATTGGGAATAGGACCATTAAATAAGTGTGGAAGGTTTAAGATGGGAGATATCTTGAGACATGTGAATATATGTATTGTGATAAAGGAGCACATCACATGGAGGAAATAAAGTCACGTTCTTTTATTTTCTAGCAGGCAGACAGCAGAACAGGTCAGCAACATCACCAACAGCAAGTTGTTCTTGTAGTGCAGCATACAAGTGTCACAACACAATTCACACGACTCTTTAGGTGTTCCAATGGTCCCTATCATACCCCAACCCTGGCGCAGCTATTCCACTGTCAAGAGTCCTGACCCCTTTGAAACACTTATATGAGCAGAGCACAGGTGGTGTTGATTAGCCCAAGCCTGACCACACCCATCTCCCTGCTGCAGCTCTAAAACCTGGTCAGGATTCTCCACATTACTCCCATGTGGAGATATGCTGTCTCTGTCACACTCCACGTTATTTTCATGTGGAGATATGCTGTCTCTGTCACAGTATGTATTTTACAGTGATGTTAATGGCTTTGTAGGTTAGTAGTTATTTCTTTATTATTCACTCAGGACTGAATCCAGACTAACACAGTTCCATGTGGTTAGATTATACATCAGTGACTTGATCAGTACCCAAATCTGCTCCATCCAGACTTATGAGTAATGACACAATGTACAGTATAAAGAAAATACACATCCATTTGCAATAAAGCAATATTATTATCTGCACATCAGATTGGCAATATATAATATCTCACCACCACAGATACATCTATACAGAATATAGAAGAATATTAGTCATTATCCCAGCCAAATAGTAATCTGTCAGTTGTTCAGACACAGTTCCAAGATATTAATCGCTGTTGGTATGAGCAGAGTATGCTGAAGTAGGGGAGTGAAGTCCACATAGATATACTATTGTAGATCTGATATTAAGGACCTAGGGCCTGATCCAGAGCTACGAAATAGCCCGATTTCGAGCGAGCGTACGACCGTTTTTGCGTATTTTCGTACGAAAATTCGCACTGCGCATGCCCAGTATGACAGCTTCCTGTCGGCTGGACGACATGAGCGTATAGCGG
>WWET01002540.1:146343-158419 GCA_011038615.1 Limnodynastes dumerilii
TTGCCACACTCTTGACCATTCCTCCAGTCTAGCTAGATCATCCCTCATTTTCTGTACCCCACCTGGCGTGTCTACCCGGTTACATATCTTGGTGTCATCAGCAAAAAAGCATATTTTCCCCTCAATACCACAGGCAATATCACCTATAAAGATATTAAATAGCACTGGTCCAAGTACAGAACCCTGGGGTACTCCACTGGTTACCTTACCACCCCCAGAAGGGATTTCATTTACTACAACCCTCTGTTATCTATCCTGTAACCAAGATTGTATACATTGCAACTATCTTTAAGTCCAATCCCAAAGTTTTCAGCTTATTTAACAGTCTGTGATGTGGCACAGTGTCGAAAGCCTTGCTAAAATCTAGATAAGCTATGTCTACAGCTCCCCCTTTATCTAATACTTTACTGACCCAGTCAAAAAATTCAATACATTCTCCTGACTTTGCAGTGGCAAATGAATGAATATACCCGCTGACCCACTTTACATCATGCCCCTGTGGGATAACCCAGACTTTCCAGCAGGTCTCTCCCAACCCGTCGCACATAAATATATTTCTGTGGGCATACTCTTTGCTTGACATTTAATTACCAGACGGTCGATTCTCTCCTTGGATGATCTCAGGACTTGTTCTCTCTCAGTTTCTTAGACTACCTACAATTGAAACACTATTTAGACTCACGATCTGTTGAAATGCAACAGACGGAACTTTCCCCTTTTCAATCCATTTGTCTGAATTCTCCTAGGAGTAAAGGGATGATCTCCTCGCTTTAAAAGATATTGCTGGGCTCCACATTGGAGGTAGGGAAATGTCACGAAAGGGATCTGGGACCCCGTCTGGGGGGAGGAGGGGTGGGTTCCCTGGAAGTTGGAGACGCTGTGGTCAAAGAGGTACCTTTCTACATATCTGGTGGACGTGTCCTGGGGTATCAGAGTTCTGGGAAAGTGTTGCCGCTCTTCTCTCTAACCTGCTTTCTACCCCTGTCACAAAGGATCCCTGGACCTTCCTACTCTGTCACCCTATTGAAGGACTGGACCGCTCCACTGAGAAGATGACCAGTAACATCCTAGCATCAGCTAGATGTTTGGTGGCTAAATTTTGGAAGTGCTGCCCCCACTGCCCGCCCTCTGCTCGGTGATATGGCACATGGCCCATATGGAGCGCATTACACATTTCCTCCATGATAGGGAAGACATTTCTACTTACATGGTCACCTTGGCTTTTGAAATAGGCGTGACCATAATTTTGCCAGTCAAAACCTCTAATTGATTTAACTGCAGCTTCTCGGGCAACATCTCCCTCCAGCTCACACTCCATCACACCTCTCCTTCCAGCTCACACTCCATTCATACCTCTCCCTACAGCTTACACTCATTCACATTTACCTTTATGGAGTCTTTTCTGTTCAGTAGGGATGGGTCCTGCGATTGCAACAGCAAAAAAAAACAAAAAAAAAAACGGCAAAATGCCACAAAAAATCTAAATGGCCACTGAGGCCTGTGATTGGCTGTCAGTGAATCTGGGTGGATTCACTGTCAGCATATATCGCTTGCTGAGCAGGAAGCTCTAGGGTCCCTGTGCTGCTCAGTGCCGTCTCCAGCATGGGCAGGCAGCAGTGCCCCTAGACTCATGGAGCTCTGGACACCTGACAATTGTGTCCAGTGGAAAATACGGCCCTGGTTTTGTGATGCTACCTTAACCATGTAAGATTCTTTTGCTTTGCTGCTCAATAAAACAAAAGCAATTTATTAAAAAGTAATACTAAATAATGTTCTTACTTACATTTCAGATGTTGCCAGGCAAAGATCGGGACTCTGGCAACTCTTCTCCAGGCTGTGGCACGTGAAGAGCTCCTTTCTCTTTGGGGTTTCTCCAGCGAATATCATTACTGGGGCCCTATTTATACCCACTGGCGCGAGATCCCGTCTGAGGAGAAAGCCTTTCAGCATCTGCTGTTAGTGAAAAGCCAGACAAAGTGATTACCAGGACGCACAACTGCTAAATTAATTAGCAAGTTTATAGTCACACTCTATATAACAAAAAGAGCGAATTATAAAAACACAGAAAGTGTAAAATGTGCATGAAGACTGAAAACAGTGCGAAGTGTATAAAATACTGCTAAAGTATCACTGGGTCTCTAGATATCTCTGTACACACTGCGGTTACAGTCATGAGATGTATATAAAGAGTGCAATGATTATAGAATGGTAAATACTTACTGAGCTATAATTATTGCACTGTTTATATATATGTCAATGTTAGTGTTGGCAAGTAGAAAAAACACAAATAAAGGAAATGCAGAATTGTATTACCAGAGGTTCCCAAAGTGTGCGCTAAGGGCCAGTTCACAGGCTAAGGTCATGTGACCCAGAGAGCCAGCGCACCACAAGGAGCTGGGAAATCCGGTCGTCACCCAGAAGAAAGAGAAGGAAGAAGCAGCAAAAGTTATGTGGAAATAAATACTTTTCTTATTGATAACATTCCAGACAGGACTGGAACAGCCTCCTATTGCAGATTTCCTCTGTGTTGTATTGAAGGTCATGTGGATAAACTGAATATTTATATGATTTCTATTTCACCTTTGATGAAACTTTTAACATCCTTTTAATATGTATATCAATAACATGTGGAATTTGTAATCAGACCGTGTTGTTCCATAACTGAAGGGTAATTCATTGGTGTGTGCCATCTAGTGGTTGATCTTTTCCAGGTTCTGCACCTGAATTGCAGCTGGTACATTAATGAACCACCTTGGATGATGAGAACTATTTGCCTCAATATATGATCTGAGTTGGTTATGGAAGGTTTTCATTTATAGTCTGCCCTCCTTAGGTCCAAAAAATGTACTTTACTAGCACTCAGTAGCGTTATTAGGGTTGGCGTCACCCGGTGCGGTAACTCATAGTGTCACCCCATCCATGGATCTTCTTCCATACCAAACCATAGAGAATCTTCTCAGTTCAAGCAGAGTGTGTTAGAGATCATTCAAGCAATTCTAGCCTTCAATGTTCATGTATATAGTCAGTGAGGTACATTTCTGTTTCCTCTTACTAGTGTCACAGGCAACAAAGGACAGTGCAGTAAACTGGTGTAATAGATTGTCCAACATAAAGCGTGATCTAGCTTTCAGTTCATATATATTACCAGAGGGAAATAGAATAATTCTGCCAATATTGGTGAAATCATTCAAGTAAAACACCAACATCCATTCAAATATTCAATGGGGAAAGTTTCTGTTTCCTTTTATTATCCCCAAATTCTTCTGCTGTCCATATAAAGAAGTTGATTTCTCTGATCTGTCTATCCTCTATTCTGGTGCATAATAGTGTCCAGGATCAAGAGCGTTACAGTGTGTTGTCACAGTGTGTGGTACAGCTGTCACTATTGGCTGGTTTTCCTGTGATTTGTATCTGTGAGAGTCAGGGCTGCCATCGGGGGGGGGAGGGGGGCGGGGACAGCCAGAACTATTGTCCCGGGCCCATAGCTGATGGGGGCCAGCCCGCTGTTAAAGCAGGCCCACGCACTCCACCCCATGTGATTTCACCAATTATGTCACATAGGGGGCGGAGCCCACAGCTGTGTCCTGGCCCCGTATTTTCTGACGATGGCTCTGGTGGGAGCACGGAAACCTTGATTTAAAGTTTCATTGTAGGGATCTCTTCTGTATACAAACAACACTTTCAAAGTGCATATTCAGCTATTACTCTGGCAGTGGGGTCAGGCAACGTCACCCCTCTGATAATCAGTCACCTGGTCCGCACTCCCATGCTAGCACTAATGTCTAATAAAAGAGATATTAACTTTATTTGTAGTAAGATCCAAGCAATATGAATTCAGATTGTTGCAGTTGCCTATCCATACAAACAATGGAAATTAGTTACTCCTGGGCTAAACCATGTTGATTGCAGGGGAGTCATATTTCATCTGTTGCAAACAGTATTAGAGTTGAGAGGTGATGTTTCCTATCCCAAGTCTAAATAATTGTGTGATAGTAAAGCTGGTCAGTATCTGTGTGCAGTAAGCAATTCAAAGATAGATCACTGCATGCAAAGAATACAATTAACTTGACTCCCCCTGCAATCAACATGGTTTAGCCCAGGAGTAACTAATTTCAAGCACTTACTTAAAGCAGGGTACACGCTGGAGAGATATCTGACAATTATCCTTTAAACCACAAGATAATCATTAGATAGCTCTCAAATCGTTTGTCTGTACTGTGAAATGATGCAGAGAATCGTCAGTTTCTGCCCTGCATTGTTAGATCTTGATTTTTAGCAGCTCCTAAAATTCACAAATCAACGATGTAATGATCTGTGGTTTTGTATTGTGTCTACTTACCAGAGAGGCCATCTGGGAACGATCTAGCGTGAAATAGTTTCAGTGTGTACAGCTGCAGGATCGTCAGATAAACGTGAGTTTATCTTTTAATTATTAAAGAATCGTTTTAATTGTCAGTGTGTACCCAGCTTAAGTCTGGTTCCAGCCCAATATAACTTCAATATAGTGACACCAGGGACCAGTATTGTCCCTTCTAGAGGATGGCTCCATACTTCTTCCCAATAGGCCATAACATAGCTGACATAGCGGCACTCACATGTAATATTGGTCATTATCTGATAAAGAAATTCAGAAAAACAAGAAAAGTCCAAAAGATATCTCACACAGCTGTATATTAAGTATTAAGTGATAGATGTGTTTTTCAATCCATATGATTAATAAAAAAAATACATATTAACCAGAATCTATCATCAAACCAAAATATGGTGATTTAAAAAAAATGCTTTAACACTTGTAAGAGAGTGTCCAATATACAGAGACACAGGGTTACATGGTGATTCCCAATTGTACCTAATTTATAAGATCTTCACACTGTATCTTGCTGATCTGTAATGATAATCCAGCAGATGCTGGTAACTGAGAATGATAATATTTAGAATATTAATGTATCTGCTGGTAAAATGACACTGCCCCTGCAGAACCGCTCCTTATATTAAATAAAGTAATAACTCTTTATTTTATGTATATTTTACTAAGAGTGTTTAGGAAAAGTAGGTGTAAAACGGGGGAAAAGGTTAATACTCTAAAGTATGGGTGATATTAAAAATTACAAATAACTAGCTTGTATAGAAAAGTATAATCATTGTATTTCATTTTCTGTAAATTATGTGGATCTTGTGGTAATAGGTAACTTTACATGTCTCCAGTTTATGTAAATCTTACATGTAAATCACTAATTGACAGCATCAACGTCCCCTTGGGCCTAGTTAGATTATAAATTTAAACTATTTACTTTTGAAAAATCATTTCAGGGAGAAAAGTAAAAAGCAAAGCGGCAGTCTGTGTATGGGTGTCCTGCAAAGTATCCAGCCCCCCTCAGTATCTCTCATCATGTGTCTCCAGCCCCCCTCAGTATTCCCAATCATGTGCCTCCAGCCCCCCTCAGTATTCCCCATTATGTGCCTCCAGCCCCCTCAGTATTCCCCAGCATATTTTTCTAGCCCCTCAGTATTCCCCCGCATATTTTGTCAGCCCCCCTCCGTATTCCCCAGCATATTTTGTCAGCCCCCCTCAGTATTCCCCAGCATATTTTTTCAGCCCCCACCAAGTTTTCCCGCGACTTTTTCCAGCCCCCATCAGTATTCCAAAGCATATTTTTCTAGCCCCACCCCCTCTCAGTATTCCCCAGCATGTTTCTTCCTCCTCCGCAGCGGTCTTCTGATTTCACACTGATTTACCGACCCTCCTAGTTTCGCAATGGCGTCTTCTGGAAGGCATGTCCTGTCGTCACGTCATCCGTCGCATCCTCCCGCATCCGGCACATGCACAATGCTCTTTTTTCTTTTTTTTTTTCAGGACCTGTCAGTGGAAGAAAAGGTTGCTCTCCCGGGAGTCCGGGAGTCTCCCAGACATTCTGGGAGAGTCGGCAAGTATGTACTATACACTGGACAATGACTGGGCACATGATGGGAGTACTGGGGGAGGGGCTGGTGGCATATGATGGGAGTTCAGGGGGGGCTGGTGGCACATGATGGGAGTACTGGGGTGGCTGGAGACACATGATAGGAGTACTGGTAAGCTGCAGATGATGAGGGGGAGATGATAAGGTGAATAGGGTGGGGCAGATAATGAAGAGGAATTATGAAGGGGATAGATAAGTAAAAAAGAGAATGGGGAGGTGATGATGAGAACAGGGAGATGATGGAGGTAAGGGGGGGGGTGATAAATTGAGAGGGGGAGATGATGAATAGGGAGGAGGAGATGTATAGGCACAGCATGCACTAGAGTACATCTAATGTGTGTGTGCGTAAATGTGTGTGTGTATGAATGTATATATATGCAGCGGCACAATCATACCTATTAGGCACCAAGGTGGGGGCATATCAAGGTTTCTGGATTTTATTTTGGGGAATCCATGTGTTTTTGTATAACTTCAGTGCATTTATGGCAACGTGTGTTTTGTTATTTACTTTCAATGCTTTCCACTATATGATGTTACGTTATACAGTTTCTGGTTTTTGTGTAAATTTCCCGTTTATACAGCAAGGTGTGTGTGTGTGTGTGTATCTGGCTTTTGTGGGACTTTACCAATGCATTTAACAGGGCTTACAGCTTTTTCAATACATTTAATATGTTTCAAACTTTTACCCACGCCCCTTTGTAAGGTATTAACCTGACAATATACAGTTCTATCACTTAGAGTATGTTAGAGTTATTCACACTTCAAACCAATCGAAACACAAATCAATGAATAAACACAAGCTCAATAATCATAAATAAATGGATGAAAAGTCATAATTTAGGTAAATTAAAGGGCCAACAGAGAGATCCTAACCAGAGGTCATAACATAGAATATCCAATTGAATGCAATTAAAAGCACCTGTCAAACATTACCTGAGGGATTGTTAATCCTAGATGGTCTGAATAACATCCTATCTTAGAAAAAATAAAAACAGATACTTTCTTTTCACAGTACTAATATCCATTTTTATTTGTTTATTATTTCACTTATAATGTCTTCCTAGCCCCCCAGTATACCCATCATGTGTCTCCAGCCTCCAGACTCCCCAGTACTCCCATCATTTGCCACCAGTTTTCCCCAGTACTCCCATCATATGTTACCAATCCCCCCAGTATTCCCATCATGTTTTTTAACTTACCTTGAGTCTTCCTGTATGAGTGTTTGAGGCAGTTACAGGTACATGCAATCAGCGGCTCTATATAATTGCCGTAGCAGCTCATAAAGGAACCACTGTATGAGCTGCCTGCCAGTCTCCATAGGAAGGATGTCTGCGCCGCATCCCCCCCTGCTTACAAGGGTCCCCTTATTGCCTCCGCCCCATCGCTGGGCCTGATGGCGCCCTTTTATATTTGGGGGGGGGGCAGATGCCCCCTTGCCCCCCATCCCTGGCCCATAGCCCTGGCTCATAAAATAATGAATAACCCCTTGCTCTGCTCTCTTTCAGTAAAGCTGTATAAAGCCTTGGAGACCAGGAAGAAGCTGCTTCTGGTCATGGAATATGTCGCTGGAGGTTAGTGTTTGCTCCTTCTTTGCCTTTACTCTCAGCTCGGTCCCTTACAGTTTACACCAGTAATTAGTGTTGTTTCATCTCTTCTTAATGGAAGTCACAATCTTCTCAAAACCTGCCCCTAAACACTGCTGTAATATTGTTATGTTCTTATCCTGCTGCTCATTGTCTTCATTACTCTACTGTTTTTTTTTCCTTTTTAGGGGATTTATGGGAATATTTACCCAGCCTGAAATCCGCTCCATGTTCCGGCAGGTGAGTGGATCTGTTTTGGTCATCTCTAATAGTTGAAGGCTTGGGAGAGCTGTGGACAAGGCATGTGGGACCGGATTCACAGATGCGTGTTTACTAAGTACGCGCTTTTACGCAAGCACGTAGCAAGGAAACACCCATGACACTCCCCTAGCATTGATGAGCTTTCGGTGACTTACGCCTCTATAGGGCACCCTTATCTCTATGTGTGTACTTACGTATGTGCATATCTTACTAACCGTGCCCTCAAAAGCCCATTTAAATGCTACCCACCGTCCACTTTCACATAACTCCGTCGTACGGAAGACAACCACGCCCCTCCGTATGTATGTCCCTAAGTGCGATTCACAACTCCGTGCCTAAAGGACTTACATGCGTAAATACTATGCAACTTGCGTGGAAAAAGTTGCTACACATATACAGTTAATCTGCACCTAAAAATACGCACGCAACCCCGCGCAAAAATGTATCTGTGAATACGGTCTGTGATGTCCAAAACACAGCACCATGCCCTTTGGATTTGCTAAATGATTGATTGGCGAATCCATCTCTTCTCACCAATCATCAGAAGCGTGCCAGAGATGCGGGCAAGAAATAGCTGCTCGTCTTGGTCATCACCTGCTGACACACGATGCATGACTGAGCGCATTGAACATCTTCTTTCTCTTTCTCCAGTTGTGACTGGGATACAAACACTCTCCTGTCTCCTATAAGAAAGGATGGTGATGGTACATATAAAGACGCTGGGCCGTATGCAGAGCTCCGGCCGCATATGCAGTTTTCCGATATGAGCTACTAATTTTGTTACGACATCTACGTTATTTGTTGCAATGTAGATTGCACATACGTGATCTTAAAGACCGCGCTGCATACGGCCCGCTGACCCTAATGGATATAATGATGTTGGACTGGAACTGGACTTGATCAGGACTGGATTAGACTTCATAAGCTTGGCTGGACTGGATTGACCAGGCCTGAACTGGACTTGACAAGTTTAGTTGGACTGGACTTGTCCAGGACTGGATTAGACTTGATAAGCTTGACTGGACTGGACTTAACTAAGACTGGACTGGACTTGGCAAAATTAGCTGGACAGGAGTTTACCAGGACTGAATTAGACTTGATAAGCTTGGCTGGACTGGACTTTACCGGGATTGGATTAAATTTGACTTGACCTGGATTGGACCAGGACTGGACTAGACTTGACTTTACCTGGATTGGACCAAGACTGGACTGGACTTGACCTGGACTTGACCTGGACTGGACCAGGACTGGAGGTTGCAACTGCTGTGAGAGGCACGTCCTTTGGGGCAGAAAGCGGGCGCGCCAGGACAGGACCGCGGCTCCAGATCCGCATCTTGTGACACTATTACAGTAGCTGTACATCATGGATTTTATCCCCTGTAGGGTGTGAGATAAATTCTGTGATGTAGATTCGCACAATGTTCTGTTCCAGAGGCACAGAGAATAGAATCTGCCCTACTAAACATAGACTATAGAAGCCATCAACACAATATAAGTGATTTTTATGCTTCTTAAGTACTTACTATACTAAGTTAAGTGTTTCTCCAAATGACCTTTCAACAGTGAGAATTTAATAAAGGTTCAGGTGTCTTATTGACACTGGGTTAGAAAGAGAGGGAGCTACAAATATGTGATACACGATTACTGCTCATTAAGATCCTCCACCTTCAGTAATTCTTGAACATTTCCATTTTTCTTCCTTCAGCCTGAAAACTTCCTTCTGGACAAAGATAAAAATATAAAACTTACGGATTTTTGGTTAAGCAACAACTTCCCCTCCGATGGCATGTTACAGACGGCTTGCGGCACACTGCAGTATTTAGCCCCAGAGATGCTTCTGGGAGAGGGCTACAATGGGCAGCAGGTGGACATCTGGAGCCTCGGAGTTATTCTCTACCAGATGTCCACCGGCTCACTACTGTTTGCAGCATTAGACATAACTGTAGGTATTTCTATTAGAATTGTACAAATGTGTATGAAATAATTGTAAGATTGGCCAAATCTGGTGTTTTAGGATTACAGGAGTTTTATGTGCATTTGAGAAGCTGATAGACATAGCTAATTTACCTCCATTCACAGAGCTGCTAGGGAACGACCGGGAAGCCTTGATGGACATTTTCTTCCTGTGTAAAGCTTCTTAATAGTAATCGCCAAGCCTAAAATGGTACTAGCAGGAGCTGTGACTATGAGCACAGTATTCACCCACATTTACATGCTGGAAATATTTTCTGAAGGAAAAGGATTTTATGCAACGTAAACCTTGATTATTATAATGTTTGTAAAATCAAAAAGGTATAAAATCTAAGAGTTTTCTGATAGCTGGCAGGGATGTTTTGGAAAGATGCATTCTAGTATGAGATCAGTGTATACATAATTATTTAGTAATGGAACTAATATTCATCCTCTCTATGGTAGTATAAAATAGGGGGATCTCAAGCTAACTCATCTCCTGCTGCTTTTTTTAAGATGCTGAAATCACCGATCCGCAGGGGAAAGTTTAAGATCCTTTTAACCCTTTCTAGACCCCTGAAGAGGCTCATCAAAAAGATGCTGGTAGTAGATCCCAGCAAAAGTGCCACGATGGAGGTAAGAAAGCAGCCTATGAACCTGTCACCTCATTTCTCAGTCTGTCCCAGTCTCAACATAAAGTAGAGTGACAATATTCTGAACAATATGTAAACCTATTTGGTTGTTATTATCTGCAGGAAACATAGAGCGACCCTTGGCTCAACAGGGGACACAAACCTGTCATG
Source organism: Limnodynastes dumerilii (assembly GCA_011038615.1). Lineage (NCBI taxonomy): Eukaryota > Metazoa > Chordata > Amphibia > Anura > Limnodynastidae > Limnodynastes > Limnodynastes dumerilii. Next base: position 156,901 of record WWET01002540.1, read on the forward strand.
GCCGAAGCTGCTCTTGATGAGAGTGAAACCAGCGGAAGGTAATATGCAGATTGCATCACTTCATCTCATTTCTCTTTAATCCTAATATATGATTTAAGCAATCTTGAGAAGAAAAGACATTACTATTACAATATATTTATTATTTTCTCTCTTTCTCTCACAGCAGCGTACATGATGAAAAAAACACTGATGCCACAAATATGAAAAAACCCTTTGGGATTACCCTGAAGCAAAACCATTATCTGTCTCATAGGAAGAGCACATGGCACAAATACCAACTGATGAAAGTGCACCTTCCCAGCTATAGCCGCATACAAACCATCTAATCATTGGTCCCTAACAATGGCCCATGTTATCTGCATTGTCCCTGAACCCTATTGCAGCCAGACTGCAAACTTTTAACATCTTGCAGTTCCAGCCTGCATTCAACAAACATCTTGCAGTTCCAGTCTGCAATAGAAGAAGAAGAGTGACAGAAAAGGGGTATTTAAGGGGTGCACTCATAAGCCATAGAGATAGGAATAGATATATATCTATATATAGTATATATATATACTTTATTATATAACTTATTAAAAAGAGCATGTTGTTATCTGTCCTATAATACTATATATTGTAGGAGATTAATGCCAGCAAATAACAAAGAACACTCGGGTTTAGTGGCAAACTGATGCCAGCGAAATATGTTAAAAAGAGCAAATACTAAAGTGCAACACATGACAATTAAAGTGATTAAAAATATGTGGGGAAAACGAGAGTTTGACCTGATCTGTATAATTAGTAACACCTTAATCAAATGATTCTGAAAAACTGAAAACCATACATCTATATATAAATGTTCTGTTAAAGATTTATTGGATCCAAAATAAATAGGAGTATATATCCTATACAAATTTCTCAATAATAGGGCAAGTTGTGGCTCCCAATAAAACAACTAAATAAAACTATTATTGTATTAAATATATATTATCAGGAGGTGGCAAGTGTCTCCTTCACATAGAATGCAAATAAATAAGCTCTTATAGCAGCACAGCTACCCGCGTGCCAAACATAGTAAGATCTACAATATAATAGATCCTCTCACCGGAGAGAGATATAGATGTTAGTAACAGACTGACTCTATACGCGGCACAGCTAACCAGCGTGCCAAGCAAAAATAATCCTCAATATAATATACTTTCTCACAGGAGATAGATATAAATTTGAGTGTTAGGTCAGGAATTTTAACTAAAGTAAAGGGTTTAAAATTAATTTTAAATTAATTCGGGAAAAAGAAAACGATTCCCCACATGCAAAACGCCGACGCGCGTTTGCCTCAAGAAATGAGCTTTCTCAAGGCATCCCCCCAGTATTCCCATCATGTGCCTCCAGCTCCCCAGTATTCTCATCATGTCTCCAGCCCCTTCCCTCCAAGGATCCCTATCATGTCTTGCTAGCCTCCCCCAGTATTCCCATCATGTGTCCAGCCCCCCCTCCCACTACTCCCATCATGTGTCCAGCCCCCCCCAGTACACCCATG
>WWET01002540.1:173067-187545 GCA_011038615.1 Limnodynastes dumerilii
GGAAAGTTTTTCTTACCTGCATTTAGATGTTAACACTGATTTATCTGTTGACATGGTGTGTATATGCTTGGCAACATGTTATTTATTATGCTTGAATGATTGATTCACAAATCTGTAACAAGCTGCCTAGCAGAAGCACAGATGATATTTTTTACTTTAATTGTGGCATACCAGCATGTATTGTTCTTACTACTAAACCCCAATAACCCAATCACCAACATTTTAAACAAAGTAAACTTTAAACAAAATTTTTTATTTTAAACAATAATAAATAAAATAAAGACATTTGTGCACCACTCTTCATTATACTTGTTCCAGGAATTTACTTGGACACAAGTCCTAATCCACATAATAAAATAAAAATGAATGCGTTCTGTGTTTTAGAAAATCAAAAAGAATTAATGACATCTTTAAAAACAATACATGATTGTGGCTCTGGATGTATACATAAGTTTGACAAACTGCGGACTGCAAAAAATGTATACTTTTATCCTTTTTTCTTAAGATAAGTATAAAAATATTTGTGTTTCATTATACTTCTGTGGTTGTGACTATTTATGAATGTCCAGATGGTGATTACTAAGAACAATGGGCCTAATCCAGAACAACGCTTCGGAGCGAATTTACGCGTGGCGGACACGTAAATTCGCCCTTTGGTAAGTACTGTGCATGTGCACCATAGAAAATACGCTCCATAACGTAGCGTAATTGTGAACGTATGGGCCATTCACGTATGTGTCACGTAAATACTTACGTGTGGGCGTGCCAATTTTACGTGTGTCCAAAATACGTCTGAAATACGTGAAGTAGGGGGGTGGTATTTAAAATGTACAGTATGGGCGTGCTTAGCTGCGTAAATTCGTCTAGCCCATACGTACGTGTGCGTATGACTGCAGTTACATTGGAAAAAGTTAAGGTAGGGTTTGGAAAGCGCATGTTGACAAAATACGTACGTTCAAGGGGTGCGCCAAGGGGGAGTGTAACAAATTTACGTGCACGAAAATACGCTACGCGAATAAATGTAGGCAAACGTAGTTCTGGATCTACCCCAATGGTCTGGATCCAGACTTAAGTGCTTGAAATTAGATACTCCTGGGCTAAACCATGTTGATTGCAGGGGGAGTCAAGTTAATTGTATTCTTTGCATGCAGGGATATATCTTTGAATTGCTTACTGCACACAGATACTGACCAGTTTTACTATCACACTGTTATTTAGACTTGGGATAGGAATCACCACCTCTCATCTCTAATACTGTTTGCAACAGATGAAATATGACTCCCCTGCAACCAAAATGGTTTAGCCAAGGAGTAACTAATTTCAAGCAATGGGCCTAATTCAGACTTAATAAGTGTGGGAATGCAATGTGCATGTGCGTGGCAGATGTTACTTATCATTAGTATGATTGTATGTAACTTGTACGTAACTCCATATGATAGGACATGACATCCCTTGCATTGTGGGTGAAGAGAGGCATTTAAATTGTATAGTATGGGCTGGGTTAGACACTTACGTACAACCAAAGATACTCAAGGAAATGTTATGATAGGGTACTGAACACATAAGTCAGCTAAGTTACGGAAGTGAGAGGGGAGTGCCAGGGGGAGTACATTGGGCCTGATCCAGAACAACGCTTCGAAGCGAATTTACGTGTGGCGGAGACATAAAATCGCTGTTTAGAACGCACTGAGCATGCGCACCATAGAAAATACGCACATTCACGTAGCGTACTTGCGAAAGTATGGGCCACTCACGTATGTGGCAAGTAAATACTTATGTGTGGGCGTGCCAATTTTACGTAACAACAAAATACGTCTGAAATACGTGAAGTAGGCGAGGGGTTGTATTTAAAGTGTACACTATGGGCGTGCTTATCTGCGTAAATTCGTCTAGCCCATACGTACGTGTGCTGCGTAAATCAGCCCATACGTACTTGTGCGTATGACAGCGGTTACATGTGAAAAAGTTAAGGTAGGGTTTGGGAAGCGTATCTTGACAAAATACGTCCGTGCAAGGGGTGTGCCGAGGGGAGTGTAGCGAACTTACGTGCACGAAAATACACACCACGAATAAACGTACAGCACACGTAGTTCTGGATCTACCCCATTATCCTTAGTAGTGCATAACTTAGGTACACATGCGTATGTAAAATAATCTAAAGTCTGAATCAGACCCAATGTGCCAAATCCAAATATCCATACGCTATCCTTATACACGGAGGTCTGGATGTTCGCATGTAAAAAGGGAAGTGCACTCCCATATCACTAACCTCTCATGAGTTTAACTTTCTGTGGCAATAAGACTACCTTAAGACTCCATTCGGATCAGTGTATGTTTGATATTCTGATCCACACGGAAACTGCAAACCAAGTACATAATGTAAAATGCTCCCAGCCCACCTGGCGGACTTTGGCCATGAAGAGTGCATGACCTGCCCTGTTGAATATATCTCCTTGCATATAGAATTGCATTTTATACACATGGAGATCTGCTATGAAACATCTGCCCGGTGCATGTGCAAATGTAACATTTTCGCTGACATACGCAAGTGACTAGCATGACTTATTCTGAATCCGGCTCAAGAGGACAATCTGGAATTACTCTGCCTTTATCATTATATGCTATTTTAATACTGTCTTGCCATTTTCTTTTCCATAGCTACAATACTGGAGTGCAATGGTTCCCATACTTTCTTAGTTCCATGTACCCTTAGTGTCATAATTATTTATTCTGGTGAAAATAAAAGCTTGAAAAAACAGTGCTTATACAGTATATCTACAGCTGTAATAAGCATCTGGTGGAATCCCACAGTTTCCTGGGTAGAAATATCAGCAAATGGGGTTAGATACTTAAGAACATGACTGCTATGAATTGTGCTCCAGTATTTGCAAAAATAACCATAATACAACTCTATTCTAACATATCCATCTAAACATCTTCACCTAATGGTCTATTTATATTTATTTTTCTTATTGTTATAAATAAATATTTTATATCTTTTGTGCAGATTTTGCTGCAGACAATCGACAGGAAAGTCACATTCCAAAATACAGTTAATAAAATATGAATTTTTAGAACACATTACACCAACTTCTAAAAGCTCTTATATAAAATGACTCTCATGAAAGAATCATATGTAGACCTTACAGTGGATCTAGACAGTGGTCACTATCCAACCTGAGTCCATTCTGTAGCGATAGGTAAGCTGGTGCGAATTAGAATCTGCCATTCTCCCAGCAGTCTTACACCAGTTTCTGGAGTTGAGACAATGTTAGTAGACTCGTGGTGTATAAGGAGCTTAAACCAAAAACCATGTCAGTAAGAAATCTCGTTGTCTAAAAGCACTGCAATCACAGACCAAAAATGTGTCTTTTGCTGACCGTGGCCAAAGAGAGCTAATGGAATAGCTGTAGAGTACCTAAAGCTTCTGAGCTTTCAGGTTGTCTAGCCACTCTGAGAAGTTTTTCTTTCACTTGGAAGAAATGTATCCAAAGTAAAGTATCTCTTGGTCCCGTTGCTGGTGCAGACCTAGGTTTGGGAAGGCAATAATACAATAAATGACCAGGTCTTTTTTTATCTATACCACGGAGAAGCTTGCCGAAAAAGGATTGGGCATAGTCCTCCAGCCCAGAATTGAGGACTGAGTCAGGGATGCCCCTGATTTTAATATTGTTGTGTCTGGACAAATCTTTAAGGTCTGCTATTTTGTCCCAGATTTGAGACACTTCAGCCTGGAGACCCTCTTGCACCATGATAAGGGTGATTTGAGAAACTACCAACTTCCATCTTGGTTTTAGATGTTTAGTACTTGAACCCAACTCTTATATTCCTCTGTGAAGGTCGGAGACATATGCTTTAAGTTTAGTAAAGAAATCTTCCTGAAGTGCAGTAAATAGTTGGTGCAGATTATGAAATCCTGATCTTGGTTGGTGGTGGAAGGCTGTCCCTTGCTCTATGGTGGAGATTTGCCAAGGCTAGTAGGACCCTCACCTGCAGTCTGAGTAGTATCACCGCCAGACTGCTTAGGTAGAAATCGCAAAGGAGGGGGCCAGGATTTAAAGTTTTATCTTCTTTGGAGACATAGAGCCTGATCCAGACCTACACTCATGTGCATTTTTACGGTGATCGTAAGCGTAAAAATGGTTGTTTGTACTAACTGCGCATGCGTAAAACCATTAGTAAATACGATCGACTGATTCACAGCTAAGTAAAAGCGTGATTCCGATATATTTCCAAAGGGGGTGTACACATCGTAGTGAGAGGGAGTTGCAAATGAGCTTAAAGGGCATGATTACGTATTAACAATCGATCCGTTACGATTTGCAATCGTAAGTAGTATTTACGAATTGCGTACTTAGAGTTGGATTTTGTAACCGTAAAGTCGTTCAGCTATAATAACAAATAGCGTACATACAAAAAAAAGTGTTTATACGTTCCCTGCATACATTATGCTAGTTTTCAAGCTAATGAATCAGCTACTGCACCAGCTGCAAAAGGTTGTCAATTAGTTTAACCCTTTATAAATAGAAAAAGACTAGTAGTAAGTTGTGACTTGATGGTTTATCATATAGGCCAGTATATTTGTATTTTGACTCACAAATTTGGCTTGCATTTCTTTTGGGGTATTTTTGTCATTCAAGGTAAGTAAACTTTTACTTCTAAATAATATATTTTATGTGTGTTTAATGATATGTTGCTTAATTATGTTAAAAACATGTCTCCTTATGTTTTCCTGATTTTTTTATGTTATTAGTAAACATGTGTAGTTTTATATTTTGAAGTGTCTTTAGTGTTTTTTTGTTCCCAAAATAATTTTTTTCAATGATTTTTCGTTTTATTTTTGTTTATCTACAGATGCAACATAATGATGAATTTGTTGTTGTAAGTTTGTGTTTTTAGATGGTATTTTTTTTTTGTGTGTGTGTGTGTGTGTGTCTTTTTTTTTATTTTATTGTGTGTGTGTGTGTGTGAGTGTGTTTGTGTGTGTGTGTGATACTTTTTTGGCGACATTTTGTGGATGTTGTATTTTTGATGATGTTTATTTTTTTCTCTTTTTAAACATTAATCATCACTATACATTGGTATTGCTTTAAATTTGGACCTTGTTTGAAAAGTCTTTATTTTTTAAATTATGCCGTTTTTGGCTGCAACCCTTCCCAATCCAGCTGGGGAAGAGGAACAGCTACAGAGGAGGGAACCTCGTCTGCGTACTCATCTGAGGACTCGGGAGCGCATCTATAGGCCACATGTCAGCCTCTTTAATGTGACAGATGCTGAGATCAGCCGCATATATCGCCTTCCACCACATATCATCATGGAAACTCTAGCACTTGTGCAGAGTGACCTGACTTCAAATGTCCTGTCACATACATCAATTTCACCACTTACAAAACTCCTGGCGATGTTACAGTTTTGTGCCTCAGGCTCATTCCAATTGGTCATGGGTTGTGGAACAGGAGTGTCCCAATCGTCATTCAGCGGGATCCTAGAATCGGAATTGCAGGTATTCCTGTTGCGCATGACATACTTTATTCAAATGCCATTGAATGAGGCAGCCCTTGTGGAGATTAAACAGCACTTTGCCACCATTGCTGGTTTCCCACGTTATAGGAGTTGTGGATGGGACACATATCGCTTTGGTACCTAGGAGTGGAAACTCTTCTATCTTTTTAAACATAAAGAGTTTCCACTCCATCAATGTCCAAATGATGCTTTTGTTATACGGCAATCCACGATATGGCATAAATTAGATGAGAGGCTCAGGTGTCTAGGTTCAGGTGTCTTAACAGGTCTGGTGGAGCCCTTATGTATGCACCAGGTAAGGTATGTGAGATTGTTGTTCTGTGTTGTATTTTTCACAACATCGCGGTGAGACATGGGATACCTTTTGAGATTGCGGCTGTAGGTCCTCCTCTGCCAGAACATCAGCTGCAGAACATCGCCTCCTCTTTACGGTCTGGATCAGACAAAAACTTCCGAAAACTTACTTGTTTACTATCAAAAGTTTAAATAACCAAATGAAACTATATATGTTCAAAAATCAGCACCCTTTGTCAATACACCCATTTTTACTCATTTTTGCAAGCTGTGTGAAAATGTACAACAAAGTAATTTTCACCAAACCAAATACATAGAAAAAGGCCTTCATGTGTTTCATCACACATATGTATTTATTAGACATGTCAAGATCAACATGTCATTGCTCAATCAAACATCAAAATGTACAAAAACAAATAACTTAGTACCAGAAATCAAAAGTAAATGTTAGAAAAAGTACATGTTCGTTTTAGTCTATATTAAAGACATGTTTTAAACATATTGCATACATTTTTTAATTTTGCAGGTCTTTTTACCTCCTTTGCTTGTTTTTAGTGTCCCACTTTGTGTTCTATTTTTTTAGGTGGAGGTGCACAGTCTTCCCCTGATGTTTATGGTGCTGTGCTCGAATGTGTTGATACTCTTTTTGGTGGTGTTGGTAGTTTTGCTAGTTGTTCTGTTTCATTTACTTGTGTTCCAGAAGTGGATGGCACTCTGATGTTGTGTCTGTTTGCCGCATTGCCCACTGCATATAACAGACACTTTGGTTGACAAAAGTGAGCATCATTTTCTCCAGTCTGTCTTTATGTGCTATTATTTTTTTCATAGAAATTGTCCATTTTATCACTCATTTTTTGAAGAATTTTGGTTTGTGCTTCTGTGGACTTATAATTTCTATCTATTTTTTGCTGTAAGGATTGCATTGTTGCTTGATGTTCTTGTTGAGCAGTTTATGCAGAAAGTGACATATTGCTTGTTATTTGATCCACAGCTTCAGAGTGGTGTGTGGGTGAAGGTGGTTTCTGTGGCTGAAAATCTGATAGAGAAGAACTATCTGCAATCTCCTCGTGTTTCATTTCTAGAGGATCTGTGTGTGGTAAGTGTATACATTTAATCAACCTTTACATCAGTTTCATGCATTGTAACTGTACATTTGAGACTAGCTATATTCGTCAAATGATAAATTATCATTATGCTTACATTCTGTAAATGTACATGCTCACACACTTTAGAAATGTAAAATGCATACTTTTGGAAAATCAGAAATTGGTAACATTACTTGGCGAGTCTGAATGTCCTTCACTCACCGCAGGCTGGAGTAATCTGGGTGGCGGACCATCCATGGTGTCCAGGTCTCCGACACCTTCCACCTCTGCCTGGCTCACAACTCGCAAGGCCAGTTTCTCAACATTGGTGAGTTGCAGGGAATCGGGTAATGGCCCAGCCCCAGTGGTGCGCTCGTGTTTGGACTTTGCATCTAATTTTTTTTTATGGCCTGTTTCAGATTAGACCATTTGTTTAAAACAAGAAAAGAAAACATGTTGGGTAAAAACTTTACAAAGGACATACTTTGGCAAGAAACAACAACAAAATGGTTTGTTAAAATTTCTATTTTAGTTTGCTGGTCGTTTAATCTTGTTTACACTAGTAAAGCATTCTGACAATCCTTAGATTGACTTTGTACATAATTTTAGATTTTTGGTTATGTGTGACTTTAATGTATAATATTAAAGTGTGTGTTGTTGTCTTACCTTTTCTTTAGATGTTGTAAAGTTCTGGTCATGCATTGAGGATTTTGGGATTTAGAGTAAGAGTTTAAAACCTCATAAATTTGGTTCCACGCTTGTGGCCTGAGGTGTCCAGCGATTTCACCATCATCATTATATAGTTTTGCCAAGATGTTATTCAAGATGGATCACCTCTTGAGGAGTACAATTAGGACCTCTGGTCCCATGATAATTATCAGCGTTAGTTCTTAAATGACAAGCAGTGTTTTATTTATTTTATTTTTTGGGGGGGTGCCTTATATGCATTTTCACTTTCTCCTGCATTTGAACAAGTCAATTAAATTTGCACAAATGTGATTGATTACAGTATGAGCCAACCTTATGTGTCTGAATGAGTTTACATAGTGACTTGTCATTCTGGGTGGGCGTGTTTTTGAATCCTGCCAGTAGCGCGCATTATTTCCAGCGTACGTGTGTCCAGTTACTTTGAAATAAAAATGCAGGTTTGTTAGATGTGTCCGCCATTTTGATTTTCTTTATTGTGAAAATTTCCTTATGTAGTATTTTTGTGCATAGTATTTTTGCTCAGTTGCTCTATATTGTTAAAGTTGGTCCTGTAGTGCTGGGCATCCTGTGTCTGAGCTAATCATACTTCCCGTGCTTTGATTGACGTGTATTTTAGCACATTGGTGAGTTCATATTGCGCTATGTGTAATAGGAATCTTATTTGTCGCTCCTTGAAGGCGTGTTCAGAATTCAGCCAATAGCGTGGTTTGTTCACATTCAGCGTTAGTCTGCCATTTTGTTTACTTGTTGCACATTGATTTTAAAAAAATGTGTTCTGGTTGGGCTGCCCTGTTCTCCCGCCGTGAGCTACGCTTGTTAGTGGCTGAAATGGAGCAGTTTGACCTCCGCCAACCCCGCTGTAATGCGACAGTAAGGGCGACGTAAGTCCGTGTTCAGCGGGTGATCCGGTGTCATCTGCGGGTCCACCGGTGCATGGACAAACTTATGTGCCAGTGGTCTGATTTGAGGTGGCGCCAACCGGATCTGCTGGCGGAGGTCCGCAGGCAGATTGAACGCCATGCCCGGCGTAAGTATTAACTTACAAATATTAAGTTCATTAGCAGTAGGCCTAAAATGTAGAAGCATTAGTCTTTGTCTAATATGTGTGAATTTATTTATTTAAACATAATCAGATTTGCCACAGTGTGATATGTATAATATAGGCAGTTGACAGTTTCCACAAATTTGTGTATTGATTATGTGTAAGTTAACATTGAGAAATATACACAAATTATGGCATTATTCCTGTTTGGCTGTGATGTTTTCTATGTTAAGAAAAAAAATAGTATCTGTACAGCTGATCAGTACTGTGTGCAGTAAGCAATTCAAAATTATATCCATGCATGCCAAAAATGCCATTAGCTAGACTTGCCATAAAATCTACATGTGTGAGCCCCTGAGGAACAAAGAACCACACTTTAACAATGTGTGGATCCTTTAAAGAGTGTTTATAACATAAAAATATATTTTCATTTTGAAAATAATACTGTAATTTCATAATTTCATACCATAATGCAGTATGTTTTTTTGTGTTTCTGTTTTGGTGTTTATTCACCTCTGTAAATTCTAATAAACTAAAAATAATATTATTTTCAATTCTCTTGTTTATATCCGTTAGGATGCAACAGACACAACTGTGCTGAATTTGCCCACCGGGCACTGGCCAGGCAGGAGGAGGAGTCCCCCCAGGCCCTGCAGGTGGAGAAGCAGGAGGAGGACTCACTCCAGGCCCTGCAGGTGGAGGAGCAGGAGGAGGAGTCACCCCAGGCCCTACAGGTGGAGGAGCAGGAAGAGGACCTGGAGGTTGTGTCCCCCCAGGCCCTGCAGGTGGAGGAGGAGGAACAAGATGTCCTGCACCAGCATGTGCAGCGAACAAACGATGCAGGGGTTCTTGGTAAGTAAGTTTGGGGCTTAATATTGTTTGTTTGCATATGATGAGTTGCAGAGTGATTGGTTTTTAAATTGATGGACTGCTAAGAATGTTTCATTGTTTGAATAAATGTGAACCAAGGATTGTTTAAATGTTTTTGAAGTTTTATAAAATTGTGTTTAAAACTCCATCATCAGTCGAATTATTGTGTGCTTTTTTTTATGATTCATAAAATAATTGGTGTATTTTATGTTAAGTTATGTAATTTAGTTTGTTAATTGGCCCTCGATTCTAATAGTTTGAGTTTGGCGGCAAACTTTAGGTTCTGGTACCAAACATATTTGTTTTAATAAATTTTGTTTCTATTATACCGGAAGGCTTTTGTGTGTTTGATCACATTTAAAGTTTTATATCTTATGTGATCTACCTAACCCGAGATTATACTGTGGCAGCGCTGGTCTTATTCTGTCTTTTATTCTTCCAATTATACTAAGGGGACTCACAAACCCCTAAGACCAAGCTGCAGCTACAGTGTCTCTCTGGTGAATTCCAGCGCCCATATTAATTTTTTTCTCTCTTTTTTTCTCTGTATGATATGACCAGGATGTGTGCAATAAAAAGCAGATGGAGTATCTTTCCAAACTGTGTCCTTCAGTGCCCAACAACCACTCCTTAAAGTGCACAGCAATGAGTATAGAAAGTTCACAGACAGCAGGTTTAGATTTGCAGCTTGATATAGCCAGGGTGCATGCAATAAAGAGCAGATGTAATATCTTTTCAAACTATGTCCTTCAGTGCCCAACAACCACTCTTTAAAGTGCACTACAATGAGTATGGAGAGTTCACAGGCAGCAGGGTAGACTTGCAGTTGTAATAGAAACCAAAGGGGGAGTGTATATAAGAAGATAGGCAGTACCTGTCAGACTAATTGCTTGCAGTGTCTTGTATATCACTGTAAACAGTAAGTATGCAGAGTTCACAAAAACAGCAGGCAGAAGGATGGATACGTTATAAATGCTTGCTGGCCTCAGGTGCACATATAGAGGACTTATAAATTCACCCCAAGGGGCCTTGAAGTAATTAGGCAGCGTTGGGATCTGTGTGAGAGGGTAATCATAGGAGCCCCAAGGATCCATTACTATCTTTAGGAGCTCCGAGGAGTACCGCCAGCAGCCTGTCACACAAGATGTCGCCTCCCATGAGTGTAATGGCGCAAATTAGCCCAAAGCAGAGTCTTAGGAGGGGAGAAGTGTGCCGGCCGCCTCCGGGTGCTAATACACACTGCCTGTCACTCACTGCCACCACACCGTGCCGCCTAGGACCAGGAGCTCCGGATCCGCCATCTCACCACCTCTCCCGCCGCGTCCCCCACAGGAGCCTGAAACGTATCCAAAAGCGGCCCCGCTCAGCTCCGCCACGAACCGCAGGGTCCAGGTGAGGAATCAGCAATTGAAAGTGCCACAGGATAGTTAGGCAGGATTACTTGGGCACGGAGCTCAGCTCACACACAGCCTACACCATTGCCATCCAGGCCACACCCCCCTCAATTCTAAAAGTTACATGAAGACATGTTACAATGTGCAACTGAATTTGTACGCACAAAATCAATTAATGTGTAGGTCGTGATTATTTGTGTGATTTAAAAGTTAATTCCTACCATCTTAAAAGTTCATTTGGCATTTCAAATTTCACTTCAATACTTTTAAAGATATGGCATATTCTGTAAAGTCTCATGAGGCTATTGTTAATAAGGCCTAGAAAAACAAATGATATGACTTCAGAAAATGTTTTGTGATGAGCCTAACTTTAGATGCAGAAGAGATGACAGGTCCTATAATCACAATATGTGAGACCACAGAAAAAAATGTATAATTGTATTGATTGTGTAAGTTGCATATCATAGTATGTGTGTAAATGGTAATTGACATTTCTCAATTATGTAACAGATGCGGAGGACATTGAGGAGGAGCAAAACCCTGGAAATGCTTACCTTGCTGCACATGCTGGTGCAGATTGGCCAAACTGCCCAAATTATGTTATATTTATGTTTTAATTTTCAAAGATAGTTTTATTTTATTTGTGTTATATATTTGTTAATGTTCTTTGTTTTAATGTTGTTTTATTGTAAATAAATTTTATTCTGTTTCAAAGTTTGTTGTTACTGTTTTTTCAACATAAACATCACAACACAACAATAAAAGTAGATGTAATAAAACTGCAAAACATAAAGTTAAATTTACAGACTCATAGAGGTTTTTATTAACATTATTAACATACTGAAAATATCACACTTTTATTCACAACTAAGGGCCTGATTCAGAGATGCGATTTTATCGCTACTTAGGTGCGTATATTTTGCATCAATGCACATGCGTAGTAATAGTGCAACGCCATCTACTTAGAGGTTAGGATCTTAAATTCGCTAAGCGCGGACCTGTGAATCGATCGCAAGCACTTAAGATCTTAAGTGCTGCGGAAGTTTAAGATCTGAACAATTTGCATGGAAATGGGCGGGGGGAGGCAGGGAGATGAGGGAAAGTGGGTGCGGGCAGACACTTAGGATCTCAAATAACCGCAACTACTTCCCTTAAGATCTCAAATGACAGCGCAGAGTTAGGGTTGCTCAATGGTGGTCTAACTTTAAGATCCGCCGCTGTTTGCAAGGGGAGTGACTATTTAAACAGTGGGCTGTAACCTGCTAAGATCTGAACTTAGTTGCGTATATTTGCGATCTTTTCGCAGTCGCATCTCTGAATCACCCCCTAAGTGTAAACATACACATGTCTTACATTGGTGTAAATAAGGCCGAACGATCCACAGTTAGTAGGGTTTTAAACATGGCCGAACCATCCAGAGTTTGTAGTGCCGTAAATAAGAATGATAGATCCACAGTTACCAATGTAGTAAGTACACAGTGAGTACGTAAAATACGCTTTCGTAATGTCATAATCGAAATGATGAATTGTGGGTGTGTTTTACATCGTTAGTGTGAATCAAGCGTCCATAAATTGGGGTTTTACGCAAGGGCGTAAACACGCTTGAACGTAAATACGATCGCGTAGGTCTGGATCAGGCCCATAATGTGGAAAGTAGACCGATATTTAAAATGTAAAAAAGTTCTGTGAAGAAACAGGCTCCACTGTCAGCTATCAGTAAGCTAATGTGCAAGTTACACATATTAAAGAACTGTCTGGGAGAGGAAAGGAGATCAATTACATATCATGAAGTATAAGCTCACCAGATAAGAGACGTCTTGCTAATATGTGGGCTCAATAGGTGTGAAAAATATCAATTTAAGAGTTATTTAATTGAGCAGGGTCTAATTGTTGCTCTGCAAGCTGTATGTAGAACCTGCTCAGCCCCTTCCAAAAAGTCCTGCTATATGCTTTAATTTAGTAGAACTAAGGACTCTATATACAAAGATCATTTTAATGTGATAGGGCCAGTTCTAACTTCAAAACTGGCCCTATCGCATTAAGATGAAGTTTCCAATATTTACAAAATGCCGGAGCAGAGTTTTACACTCCGCTCCCGGCGTCAGACTAACGCAGCTCACACTGGCGTTAGTGGTAAGTATTCCGGCGATGTCCCCATATACCCCTCTTTTCCTCCCCCTAATAGCTGTTATTAGGGGGAGGAAAAGGGGGATATGTATGGGGAGACCGTCAGAAAACATAACAATACTGCCCCAGTAAAAAAAAAAAATATTTTATTTTCTTTTAAAGTAATAAAAAAAAATCAATAAAAAAAAAAGAATAAGTAAGTAAAATTTAATAAACTCACCTGTCCGGGCGTCCCATCGGGCTGCAGCTGTCTGGTCCCGGCATGAATACACTACACATGCGATGTGTTTCTCATGTCCGGACTTAAAAAAATTTCAAAGTGTCTAGAGAGAAGCACTGCGCATGTTCAGTGTTTCTCATGTCGGCACTGAAATTTTTCTAAGTCCCAAATGAGAGGTACTGCGCATGTGTAGTACTTCATTCATGCATCGCATGAATGTGAAGTACTGCGGGGACCCGGCAGATCATCGCGGGACCTTGCAGGAGGGGTGAGTATTTGTAAATACTGTCAACGAAGCTGCCAGACTCGCTGCGATGATAATCGAGCCTGATGCAGCTTCGTTCACAGGGAACGAGGAAGGTAAGTAAATAGAGCCCTTAGTTTCAGGAGATGGTAGTGGTGTATATAGTCCAAGGAAATTTCCAACTATCAAGGAAGCACATAAGTCCAGGATTGACACTAGAACATAGAACAGAGCATAAGCATGCTATAGGACTATGAATGTTATCATAACATAAATCTTACCCTTCTTCTGTCTCTGTAGTCCACTCCTTCATTCCTTCAGACACTCTCCTCTGTCTATACCCGGAGACAATACAATGTCCGGGAATAGTATTATTCCCGGACACTGTATTTTCACATACACAGTGCCCCGACCGCTGCACCCGGGCACTGTGTATGTGTTGCTATGGCAATACATACACAGTGACTGGACGCAGCGGTCCGGGCACTGTGTATGTGTTGCCATACTAACACATACACAGAGCCTGGACGCAACGGTCCGGTGACTGTGTATGTGTATCACCGACGCTGACGCTGCGTGGCACTGACACTGCGTGACGCTGACGTCAGCGTCATGCAGAAGAAGAGGCACCGCAGAGGATGGAGGGTGAGGAAGAAGACAAAACAGGTGAGTGACTTATAAAAGCTTTTTGGGGGTTAAAGTATGACGGGGTAATGTGAGGTTATAGTATGTGTGTGTGGGGAGGTAATGTTTAATTATACAAAGGTAAGTAAAAAGGAGAGAGGCTGGAGAAACATGGTGGAGAATACTGAGGGGAGCTGCAGGCACATGATGGGGAATACTGAGGGGGGTTGGAGGCACATGATGGGAGATACTGAGGGGGGTTGGAGGCACATGATGGAAGATACTGAGGGGGGGCTGGATACTTTGCAGGACACCCATACACAAACCCTGGCAACGCAGGGACTGCC